>VWPV01012481.1:22961-52525 GCA_013389885.1 Geococcyx californianus | reverse complement strand
ACTATATAATATATAATATATAAGATAGTATCACATGATTAAATTTATTGTGATCAAAAATATTTCCATACTGTAGGAAACAGCACGTCACTCAATTTTAATAGGAAAATGTTGCCAACTCTCATAAACTTTTGGCTAATTACGTCTTCCTTAACGAATCACATTGCCCAAAGCACTCATCAGAGCGATGAACATTTTGGAAAATCCAAGCGAGGAGGAATTCTAAAAGTTTTCCCCCAAATAGTGAGAAATCAAGATATAGTTCTTTTCATAGAAAAAGAGGTGCTTAAACGTTTGACGGAAGGGGAAATTGTTGCTCTCTAATCATGAAGAATGGGACAAGGATTGAGGAAGGAAATTTTCTAATGAGAAGTTAATCAAGTAGGTTGTTGAGAGATATGATGGAATTTCCTTCGTTGAGGGGGTTTAAGACCCTTCTAAATGATTCTGTATCACGATCTAGAATTTACCATTGGGGCTGGTTTGAAGATGACGCTATCTCAGATTGGTTTGTGTTCTTGTGCTGGGATTTTACGCATATTGAAGTCTGTCAGGTCTTACAGCGTTGCACATATCAAAGGCACCACTCTATCCATAATCTGGCCTCCCAACTTAAAACATATCCATCAAATTCAACATTTATACCTGCCAAAGCTAACATTATCATGGGAATCCTGCGATAAGCAGCACCGAAACAACTGTTTAGAGAGAAGAAATCTAAGTGACGAACTTAGATTGAAAAACCAGGAATGGGAGGCAAAGCTTAATGAGCTCCGGCTCTGGGTGCCACAAAGCCAACCAGATCTCTCCCCGGATGGAAGAAGCTTCTCACTCCCTAAATCAGTGAAAAATCCAGGACCTCAGGCTCTTGATTCCAGAATACAGTGGACAAATCTATCGATTGGAAGCTATTTGAGGTGTAGGGTATTTCCTACTAATGGCATAACCAGCTTTCTCTTGAGGGAGCCAGACCTCAGCAGCACAGCGGGCAAAGCACACGCAACGGCAACAGGAAGGGCTGGAGCCTGGTTGTGTCCAGCTCTTCATTTTGCATTGCTAGTAGCAGTCACATCTACATATTAACAGTCGGTTCAGCACCACTAACAGACCTTTCCCACAAGGCCAGGAATTTTCATTGCTGAAGTTATGTGAAAATTGTGACACAAATTCATAAGGAGTTTCAGCTGTCCCTGAACTGTCTTTTTCAATAAGCAATAGCAGAAATGAAAAAAAAACCAAACCAACAAACCAAAAACCCACAAAACGAAGACACACACGCACACACAGTCTCATGTATTTAGGATCTCTATAACTTGCTTACAAGGTTATTTTTAATTCATTGTCTGAAGAGTACTTCAAAGTGAAAATATTTTAATTATTGATTGAACTGTATTACACTAAAACTATTTGGCTATTCCAAAGTATTACTTCAGTAGTTTATAACTACATAATAAACTGAAAGAGAAAAGTCAAATAAACAGTAATACAACAGGAGTACAACCATGTATGTGTTTTTCACACTGAATACACTGAATACCTTTCTTCTATAGATGTGGTGACCCATATGTTTAAGAATATTTGAATACCTTCTTCCTCTCAAAATTTTGCAGAAGTTGAGGTGCTAACTGCTATGTGTGAGTTCTTCCAAGTCTTCTCCCTCCAAGTGCCTATAAAAATCCCAGCAGATGATGATCAGAAAGCACTCCTCACAATAACAATTATTGTGTCTTTGGGAAACGTTACCACTGCCTAAACGTGAGCATTTACCTGAATGTAGACATTAAGTACCACAAGGGAGGGTGCCCAAGGGTGTGCAGTGTCCAGCTCCTGCTCCAGGAGGGCTCCTGCGTGTGGACAGCTGGTGGTATCTGTCATGGTGAGGTTTCAAATACCAGAGGGAGTTTTAATATGTTTTTGTTTCTGAATTTAACTTGAGGTCTCGAAGCCTCCACATCAGTGGTTCTACATAAGGAATTATTCACGAGGTAAACTGAGTCACTTCCCAGGCTGCTTTGGTGATATTGGCTGTATCTTCTTCAGCCATAATGGATGTTGGATACCCAGAAATCATCCACACATCGACTCTACGTGCAGGTGTCTGAAGGACTGATTTCGGATGCCTACGGAAGGGCATCAAAGGGAACAATTGGAATGGGTCCAGAGGAGCGCTAGGAGGATGGTCAGAGGGTTGGAGCACCTCCATTATGAGGACAGGCTGAGAGAGTTGGGCTTGTTCAGCCTGGAGAAGAGAAGGCTCCAGGGAGACCTGAAGGGGGTCTGCAGGAAAGCTGAGGAGGGATTTTTTTACAAGGGCAAGAAGTGATAGGATGAGGGAGAAAGGCTTTAAACTGGAAGGGAGAAAGATTTAGATTAGACATTAAGAAGAAATTCTTCATGATGAGAATGGAGACACCAGCACAGGCTGCCAAAGGAGGTTGTGGATGCCCCTCCCTGGGGGTGTTCCAGCCCAGGTTGAGGGCCCTGAGCCGCTGGGCCTGGTGGGAGGTGTCCCTGCCCATGAAAGACGGGGTTGAAGCTGGATGGGCTTTATGGTTCCTTTCAACCCAAACCATTTTATGATTCTACAGTTCTCCAATTCTATGATACAGCGCCAGCTGAAGTGTTCCAGGGTGTTTTCCTGGCCTGCTACCGGAGCTCTGGTGGTCACTGGTCTCATAAAGGCCAGTTATCACAATGGCCACATTTCTCTGGATGCTCTCAGTGACTGTGGCTTCTCAGATGGCTCTTAGCCATGAGCTCTTGATTTTGACTTGAAATCCACTTTAGCTGAGCCCAAATTCATGGAAATTAGCAGCCTAAATTCCTGATAGACTCTGCTCTAGAAGTCAAATCTGGGAAGTTACAATGGGCAATAGCTCCTAAAAATCTGAATGCGTACAGTAATGTCCTAAACCAGATTATTCTTTGGGAACCTGATTTCCTTCCTTAATCACGGTGAAGGGATACCAAGAACACATTGCTTTATAAGTTTTCAAAACGCATTTGCTTGCAACACCCCACGCAGTACTCTGAGTTCTGCAAAAACCCTTTCCCTCCTGCAAAGCGTGTGTAGGGCATATGTAGCATTTTCCTGAGATCTTGAAGGGTAGACTGTCAGTCCCATCCTTTTCTTTCACATGTGTCGCTTAGGATCCCATTTCTTACACGTAGCATCTGTCAGGTATCTGGGTGTCCTGGGATATCCTTGTCAGCATCTGCAAGAAGACTCAGCTCTCAGAGGTTTTTGCTCTGCACGCAGACCCGCATGGACACGGCAGCTGCCTTAGATTATTCGAAGAGTAGCAGAGTCTGTGTTCAGGTAGCTCAGCCCAACTCACACTCTTTTTTTTGAGGTTGTACTTACTAGTAGTGTTTAATTAACTGTCTAAATGCTAAAAATGCTAATGAACCTTTATTAGTCCCTCCTGGAAGAGAGCAATATGTAAATAAAGCACAGACAGTGGACACAAAACTTTCCATGATCATGGGGAGAGTCAAAAGAAAATCCCTTTCTTTTTTTCCCCCCAGAATTTTCATCCCACTAAAGCAAGTGCATCCCATAAGAGAAAGAACACGTTAATTTAACTACTTGGGATAAGGGAATGATAACAGCACCTTCATTTACAAGTAAGTTTGTTGACAAGGAGAGGAAAAAATAATGTGCAATTTGAAAGAACAAGACAAAAATTCAGATATTTCACAATGTGTTCTACTTAAGCTTCCTGAATAGGCAAGTAGGTTTATGTATTTTATTGCAGGCAGAGTTCCTGACAGAGTGTTAAGCATTATCATATTACATATTTCTAGGAAAATGTTTGATTTATTGCCCTAAGGATTTTTTTTGCCCTCTCAATCAACCCATACTATTTCCTCTGTGGAAGATGCTGATTTATAACTATACAAACTACCTAGGTGTCTAACAAAGATTTATACAATTAAGTTTTAGGTATCTAGTGTTGGAGGGGTGTAAATCACACTGAAGGCTGGTGTGCTGTCTGTGCAGGAAAGCAGAAGGGGATTTTCCGAGTTCAGGGGATTTCTGCTTTGTGATGTCACCCTTCCCTTTTTCTTCGAATTAGCAGAGGCCACAGAACCAGCAGTGATGTTGGGTTACAAGCTGTGACCTGCAGTTCAGACTGAAGTGGGTTACTATCTGCTGCTCAGCTGTCTTCTGCTTTTCTTTGGGTGACTGACCCACTAAGGTTGGTGGAACGGTTGAAGAATATTCCTGGTTCAAAGCCATGTGTTGCACAAGCAACATTATTAAGCAAAACATGAATATGTTTTGCTTTAAAACAGAAATGATCCCTTTAATGTAAACTAAACACATGCAGAAAGGCTTTGGTGGGTTAGGGAGAATGCTCACTCTACGGTGATAATGAATACCTGGGTTCATGAGCAAATACCCTTGTTTGCATGTGAATGCAGCTGTTTCCCATAATATTCTCCAATTATTTCTCTGCATGAGCAATAGTGCAAAGAGGAATCGAAACCACAAAGCACCTGTTTGAAATCTGCATGAAAGTTTGCCAGAAACGTTTGTTAGCATTTACCCAGTTCTATCCCGAGTGAGCAAACGCCGGTGAAACCCTGTTGCGTTTTTTGTTTGGTTGGTGGTGGGTTGGGGGGGGTTTATGCGTTCGAATACAAATCGGGCAATTTAAAGGAAAAAGGCTTTTTGTGTGTGTATTTTGGGGAGTTGTTTTGTTTCAGTTTGGGGTTTTATGCATGAAGTCATCTCCTATAGCTCAAGAAGTGTCAGAACCACAGAGTAATGGAGACTGGGAGAGTATTCTGGGAAAATATCACGAGGCACTACCCACTTCTACTCTATGGTCTATGTTCCTAGGTACACTCATAACATCAGGTGTGGTACTCCGTGGGTACTATAAACAACTCGCTTCGTCTCCTCCGTGTAAGGAGTGGCTCTCTGTGTTTGGCCACTGATGGAGACAGAACGGTTGGCTGGGATGATCTTTGGTCTGACTCAGTATTACTGTCCTTACGTTATTTTTCATTAATATTTAGCAAACAAAAGATCTGCTTTCCATCCAGTCTCTCCCATGATTAATCGACATGGGACTCAGTCGCTCTAACTCTCAGTGTGTAGACATGAACAGCAACCAACTTTGATAATAAATGTAAGACTGAACCGTCCTGCCCGTGAAATTTCTGAACTGTTCTATGAAAATACCTCTATTGAGGTTATTTGAGGGCTCAACTAACCACACGCAAACACCTAATGCCCCTGGAAACACAGCAAGGTGTCTGTGAAAGCCAACAGGTTGCTGGAGGACAAACCCCCAGAACTAACCAGGGAACTGAATCCTCCCAGAAGAAGACCGGCTGGTACCAAATGGCTCATGGCTGAATCAAGACTTCAGTGACCAGCACTAACGAGACACCGAAAGTGAGACCCATCTGACCAAATGTAGACATCTGCAACGTAAATATTTACGTGAAAAATAAATACCCAGGCTATTTTCCAGCCAAAAGGATTAAATCAATATTTTAGGTCACATCATAAATCAAAGTTTAAGGTATTGGGTGACCTGAACCGAGTCAAACTTTGTAGGAAACAATTTCCTTCCAGAAGCTCTGTAAAGAAAACTTTCCTTCCCACAAAGGCACCATTTTATTACCCCAACATTAAACAACAAGAAGCATTTACACGTTTTCTCAGTTCTTTACCTAAAATTGGGACATTGAATTTGTATTCATCCCAGGTTTCATGTCAGGGATTCGGAGGCTACGATGCACATGGCAAACCTTCCCAGCCTGCTTGTTTAAATGCCCCTTGGTTTTCACAGAATTGCAAAATATTCTGGGGTTTCTCACATTTCTGTTGTCTTTTTGCAGGCAACCGTCACCGCGCGGTGACGTTAGAGACCTCAGGCTGTCTGGGACGCCACACATATTTTAGAAAGGATTTCACACAAGGATTATTTCTCAGCTGTGGGGTTTTTTGCTACCTGATGATCCTACCACTGAAGAACCAGCAGGACAACTACTGGTTTTACAGCCCATTTCTCCTTGATTTTCCGTAGACTGGTTGCACCTCCAGTCCTGCTCAGAGGAAAAATAGCAGCATTGCTTCTCTGCTGGCCCCAGTATTACTCCACAATTCAGTTGATGGACACAAGAGGCAATTTTGGTTCGAGGTGTTTCTGAACTTCCTGCTGCACAGCTGTATTATCAGCACTGACACAAAACAGGTCCTCAGGAGGCCTCAAGATAATAAACAGTAACAAATTAAGCCAGGAGGATTTTCTTAGGCATTATCTGAAATTCACTGCCGCTCTTATCTGAAGAGCAGACATTTGATGGATCTGGTGAATGCCAAAACTAAGTGTATTTTGCCATAATTTTTTGTATCCTTCAGTGAAACACAATATTTTTCTTTAAAAAAAAAGTAAATTTCAAATATCAATTAGAGCAGTGATGCTGTGTTATTGGAAGAGTAAAGAAGAAAAATTGATACATCTCAAAGCCACACGCTGAAACAATTTGTATCGTCGCCGTTGCATTTGACAGCCTTTCCCTTTGTCTTCACTCCAGACCTCTCAGCCTTTCTTTGCCTTAAAAATTCAGTGAGTTTCCCTTTCCAACTTTGCATGGAGAGAAATAATTAAACCTTATAAACCAACGTGGTTCGCAAGTTTGACTGTTCCACCTGCAAAGATCACTCCATGAGAGATAATCTGATGCACACATTTTAGCTGCCATTTTATTCCTGACATCTCAAGAAACGAACTTCAGAGATCAGAAGGACTGACTTGGAGACTGAGGCTTTTTCCTGGGACAAAAGAGGCTTGGATATTTCTGGATATCGATATTTCTTGATACATCTCTACTTTTCTGTCAGATCATACATAAGAAAAGCTACCTTGCCACCGCTTCTGAAGAGGACATCCCTCTTTTCTGTGCAACGCGTAATCTGTAACCTGGGGGCTGGGTTTGCTTGCCTGGGAATATTGATAGGGGTTATTTCCATAGCTCTTGAAATATACATATAAAATATCATAATGATATATATAAATAAAAATATTATAATACGGTATATAATATATAAATAATATGTGAGATATATAAATATAAGAATATATAAATACGAGAATATTTAAAATATTCTCAGGTGGCCCTATCCTCTGTATCACCACGATATGCCCACCACAGGCTTCTCCAAGCACTGATAACAGACATCTGAAGGTTTTTCTCCACCATAATCAGGTATTTCAGACCGTCCAGTGGAGGTTTAATAAGACATCCTTAGCTGCTGTGTGTTCGCTGGGGCCAGCAGGTGCCACTGCAGTTCCACAGCAGCAGACAGACACGGGGTGCGCGTGTCCACCGGGGAACTGCTGTGGATGCTGCTTGATCAGTTCGTGCCTGGAACACCAGGTACTGAGACAAACATTGCATAGGCTGTGAACGGCACTGCTAGCGGTGCTTTTGGCTATTTAGTGCATGTTTTTACTCTGCTCAGCAGACAAGCTCCTTCAGCTGTGCAGTTCTCTTTTGCTCCCCCTTAGGCTTTTCCCTGCACTTTCTGAGGAGAAAGGGTGCCAGATCTGGATGTTTGGCGGGGAAAAAAGCAAACAGAAATTCTGGATTTAGCCCTACTCAGAATCACAGAGCCCATTCACTTCATTCCATAATGTCAGCAGAAACGTAGTCACAACTTGCACTAACTGTTAAACCTCCCACCAAACGCAGAAAAAGAAATATTAGAAGCACTATTTTTCCTCTCTATGCGTGTGTGTGTGCTTGCACGTTTACATCTACGTGTACATGCACATCCACATACATATCTATATGTACAAACACTCTACATTCAGCATGTGACATACTTAACAGGGATTTACGCACATACTTTCTGGTTTCTCTAGCCCTACAGAATTCTCAGCTAAAGCTGTCTCATCTCAGTACTTGTTCAGTAACATCATTTGAGAAAAATAATTTTTTCCTCCACGAGATGTCAATGTTTCCTACGTTTTGTGTCCTGGTAACTTTGTTGACAATAATTACTTACAATAACTTAAGAAGAATTCAGTTAATTAAAAATAAGAGAGGTGGTCAAACACGCAACTCAAAGCATTCTACTCTCGAAAGTTTGTTTTAATTGGAGAAATAAAGCTATTGACTTTGCTTCTATAGAGAAAGCTCCAAAGATTAACATTTTAAACCCAATGTTTTATCTTCTTAATTTCTCTGGTAGACCAAAAGCTATGAGACAGTTGCCATACAGAAATGGAATGCTGTGAATGGTGAAAATTGAAATTTCTCTTTGGAAAGTTCATGAGATTCTATGCAAAAGTAAACATTAAGTTCCTGTTAATACTCTAATTATTTTAAAATTATGTATATATATATTTGTGTGTATTTTTTTGTACTAGTAGTTAAATAATGGTCATTTTTCTTGTGCCCACAGGATGTCAGAATTCACTTTAAAATATGATAACTGAAAATTAGGGGAACAAATTCAGTCTTTGTCATCAAAGTTTGCAATATGCACAAATATACAGTTCAACCCAAAGCAGTGACAATGAGCAGAGTAGCCGGTGCTCACCCTAATGAACGTGTCAACATCCACGTTTGCGGTCCAAGTAGAACCATTGACTTCATTTCTTTATTCAGAAGAATGGATTTTGTCTTGATTCACTTTCCCCTTGCTTCAGTGAGTTTTCATCAGTGGAAGCACTGATTTCATGGTTCTCTACTGGTTGGGTACCCAGGTACCCAAACCCAAGTGTGACATCGTGGTAAATTCATTGTCCAATTGGTTTCAGTGGGATTTTTTCACACCAAAATTTCACAGATCAAACAATACCGTAACCATCTGCCTTTTAGCCTGTGTGACTACACAATCAGTAGCCCTGACTGTATCTGAATACACCTGTTCTTCTGCAACGATACGATCAAATGCGGGTTGTGAATACAGAAGTTCATTGGTTTCTTATTGGACTCCATTCTTTGATATCATACCTAGATTTGTCAGATGGGGAGCACACACTGCATTTATTAACCCGCTAACGTTAAATAGGATCTGTGATCAAGCACATGTATTCAAGCAAACATCTGGGAATAACCCTTCACTCTTTGCACCAGCAAACACACCATCTCAGACATCACCGCAGGCAAGGAAAGCTTTGTTTTCCTTAAGACTACAGAATCAAAGCTGTGATGAAAACATTTCAGGTACTTGTAGCAATTAATCCACTGGAGGACAAAAGACTGTTTTGTTTGCAAGTTATCTGTGCGCGAGGCGTTTTTTGAAGGGTGTTTTGTTCTTTGAGATGTTTTGAACCTTGTGTCTCCATCCAGGGTTTATTCGGCACCCTTTCACTCTCACTGGGCAGCTGGTGACTGGCGAGTTGCCATGCAGCGAGCAGGTTCACCAGCTCAAGGTTTTATCATGCGTTTGGTAGCATCTGCTGTATTTTTTCAAGCCTTTACTTCTGGTGAGGGTCCCATGTGAAAGCTCTGCATAGGTGAATGTTAACTGACAAACAAAAACCTCCTACTCTTGTTTTAAGAAAACATTGGGCTTTACAAATGCGATTTATTTTTTTTTTCTCAAACCAACTTCTTTAGCCACCAACACAGAGGGCAAATCAGGAAGGTGTCTGAGTCCACTCCACCTTTGCTCCATATTTCATCAGTGTATATTAGTGTAGGCTGAAGCTTCATTATGCCTACCGACTTAAAAGAATTTCTAGCTTACTTCAGATTGTTAACTTCAGGTGTAACTATTCCCAAACCAAACACAAAGCTGGGATTTCCCTGGTTGTCCCTCCAAAAGAGGGACAGTTTCAGTCCTTGAGTGAAGAGATGGGGTATCTGACGGCACTGTACTGGAGGACCAGTGCTTGCAAAAAACCTTTTGTGTAATTTGTTATTCCTTCATTGTATTCACTGAGACAAAAGCCCTAAATTTTCTCTAAGCAATTCCATGAATTGATTAACAGCCCGGAGAAGCACCTAGATAAACACTGATGAGCTACATACAAACACGGGATTCTCTGTATTCTTTGAAATGTCTTTCACTCCCTTGTTTACCAATATGCTTACGGAACGCGCCAGCCTCTGTTTCACAGTCTGTAGTGTTTGCTCCTCAACAGCAGACTCTCCCAACCGTCCACTAAAGCTGTGAGATGAAGAAAGGAAACCTGAAATATGGATGTAAATACGTGCTGTGCAATATCTGAAAGTGCAGAGCGGAATTTCACAAGAAGCTTTTGCATCTACTGGTAAGACGGTGGGCGTCGTTGGGGTCAGAGTACTCAGACACGCAGCCGCTCCACAGCAGAGACTGCAGATGACTTTCATGTCAATGACTGCTGCCAAGTTCACTTTCCTTGACCAAAACCAGTGTTGATTTTAACTGTGTTACACTTGGGAAAAAAAATCAGAATGTTTTTTATAATTCTTTGTCTTGTATTTCTCATTCACATGCTGGTGCCCTTTAAGAACTTACTTTGTATCTGACTCGTGGGGAACCTGGCAAATGAATGATATGTCCTGTCTCTAAAGTCCTAATCTCAGCAGAACTATATCAGCTTCCACTACCTGTATGCATGGCATATAATACATAAAGAAAGAAAAATGATGATCCAACCATTCTTTTTGTCTCGTTATCCTGAAGTTAGATGTAACTGCTGCCCCTTTCCCAGGTTTCCCCTGTGGCGCTCTAGGGCTCAGCTGCCTGTAATCAAAACGGTTTTAATGATGCTGTCAGAAAATATTTTTAGGAATAAACACAAAAGTTTTGAGAAGGTCAAATACAATGATAATTTGTGTAATTGGATTATAAATTTATACTCACATTTCTAAACTAACTGTGGTCAAAGACAGACCCTCCCTCCCTTACTGCCGGCAACAAAGTCCACAGCTGTGGTCTCCTCATTCTCATCTGGCACATCTCTCATACTTCTGGTTTATGACTCAAATCAAATGTTTATACCTACATTTACTTACACTAGACATCATGCCAGGCAGCGCTGAGTTCAAGGAATACAGCCTGTAAACCTAAGCAGTCATTCTTATACCCACTGAAGCCAGTGAATTTTTGTTATTAACCGTAGACGGGACCAACACCAAGACCCCACAGTTTCCATTTTGCCACTTCACAGAGAAAGAGAAAATGGAAGTGAATTCCCTGCACCAGCCCACTGCTTTCCTTTTGCTCACCTCCCAGTAATATCGAACATTCCCTAAAGAACAAGTAAACAACTAATTTGGGCTGAATAAAGTAGGAGCCTCAGAGACGATCAAAGTCACGGTTGTTGGGGTTTTTTTAAGCCAGCATTTCTTTGTGACAACACATTATGTCAGCTCCGCTAGCTCATTTGTCTGCTGCAGTTCTACTTTATCAGCCTGGAGTAAAAAGAATTGATATGTCTGGTTAGATAAAGTAAATGGAAACTCAGGACTCATTCCAATTTGCTGCACTTTGATATATTTCCCAAACCTGAGAGTACTGCGTGTAACACTAGTTGCTGTTTGTATATAAATATTGCACATTAGAAGGTCCCTTAAAGTAACATTTACGTTTATTTCTCTCTTCCTGCCTCCCCTTGTTATGTGCTTATTGGTTTTCTGATTGGGAGACAAATGTCATGCTTTCTGACTACATTCTTTTTCAACCCGGGATGCTACCCTGAAAAAGAATTCATCTTCATTGGTAGCTCGCTAGTCTGATAAAATAGAAAGAGATATTTTCCAGGAGTGCTGGATACTAATGCAACTGAAGCTTGCAACTGCAATAAGTTATTCTGGGCTGTGCAAGATGAGTTCTAAGGTATATTTGATCATCACCACCAGCTAAATCTATCGCTGTTGTTATTTTCTTGGCTAGCCTAGAAATACGCTGGTAATGGTGCCTGGGTCAGGTCATATTTATTATGGGTTTTGTTCAATGTTTTAATGCAAGGCTCTGGAGGTAAGAACACAAAGGAACAACGGTCTGGAGGAAAGGAGAAATGATGGTCATATTCTATGAGCTATATTCTGAATTCTTATTAGGGCGATGTAGTGTTCAGGAAGGCTGCTTTACAATTAGACACAGTCAGACAATGACATCTTCCTGCCCCGATCAGCTGAAATCTCAGCGTATTAGTGCTACAAAGCAGGGGCAAATATTCCCATTTATGAACCTGCTGCTTCTGGTTTGAGAGGGGTAGAGACAGGCTTTGGAGCAGGAGAAAGGATATTGCAAAAAGGGAGAGCTGGCTGAATTTTATTTTATTTCTCTCAAGATGCAAAGGTAGATCTTGCTCTGAGATAACACCATATTTATGCCTATGCAGGACAACTATAATAATAACCATTGTTTTTTGAAGGGCAACCCACATAAACAGGCAATTGTCGTGTACCAGCAACATCAAGTAATATTGAAGAAAACGAAGTTGCGATATATACCTCTTCCTTCCTAATGACACAAACATCAGTGAAACCTGGAATTTGTACTGGAAGCACCGGATTCCTGCTTGGAGAGAACAAACAGGACTTGTCATCCCTCAAAGGGAGACTGCATAGGAAACCTAATGTAAAATTAGATTCCTAACAGATTTTACACGTTGATGGCCAGAACAAAATTGGGGAAAAGGGCAAAGTCAAACTGATATAAGCCATTCAATGTCATATTTTCATTTTTGAAATAATAGCAAAAAAAAAAAAATTTCAAACAGACCCGTGTTAGGTTCGATATTAAATGAAATAGCACACCTTGGTTCTAGGTGATTCAAATCTATGGGTTTTTCCACTTTCTGTGTATGTCAGGTTTTAGGCAAAAAAAAATTTACATTTTTAATGCTGATATAAGATAAGTTAGCATTTTTTTAAATGAAAGAACTTGTTTAGAAAATATGAAAGCATATACTGTGACATATTTAAACCCTTTATTTTATTTTCTTTCAGTCAAAGCCACTCACAAAATTTAATCTGAATTTACATGTAGTTTCTCTTTTTCTGTATTCCAAAAGGAAAGCTTCATTTCTTACCAGATTTACCCTTTGTTGAGAAAGAGCTCAAATTCAGAAACTCTTATCCGCTGTGCAAATTATACATCCTTTGGCAAGAAAGAAACCCTTGTTTCAGCATCTAACAATGCACCAGCTATTCTTGCTTGGATCGGTGTTTTGCCTAAATAAAAGCGTTTAGTGGCACGCCTGAAATTGTCACCATGGGGTTTTTTGTATTTGAGGATGCTGGAGGCAGCAAGGAAGTGTGTGAACCCAGAATATCGGCCATTAATGTCAGGCCCCTGTAATTATATTGCCAGCACACAAGGCACGTCCAGCTCTGGGTGTGGGCCCTGAAGGAAGCATCAAGCACCTGCAGAGAGGCTGGGGGAGGAGTGGCTGGAGAGCTGCCTGGCAGAGAGGGACCTGGGGGTGTTGGGTGACAGTGGCTGAACATGAGCCAGCAGTGGCCCAGGTGGCCAAGAGGGCCAGTGGCATCTGGGCCTGTGTCAGCCCCAGTGTGGCCAGCAGGAGCAGGGAGGGGATTGTGCCCCTGTGCCCAGCGCTGGTGAGGCCACACCTCGAGTGCTGGGGTCAGTTTGGGCCCCTCNCTTCACTGAAAGGGTGGTCAGGGATTGGCACAGCTGCCCAGGGAGGGGGTGGAGTCGCCATCCCTGGAGGGGTTTAAAAAACGGGTGGCTGAGTTCCTTAGGGACAGGGTTTAGTGGGGAGACAGGCACGGTTGGACTCGGTGATCTCAGAGGTCTCTTCCAGCCTTGTGATTCTATGATTCTGTGATTCTATGACAAGTGTGAAGAAAAGCCCTTGTCTTTCAAAAGCAGTGTGAGCTACATCAGTGCCCCCGAGGCTGTACGTGGATAAACCAAACAAGGACGTTCAGAGACTCTGCCACAGTAAGAAAGTGTGTCCCAAAGCAAACTGAAAGCATTGCTTGTGTTGGCAAGTATGTCCACCCTGAGACAAATCCTATTTCCCAGTTGCACCTGGGGAACGTTTTTGCACCCCCTGGAACTGTTTGCACACTGCCGAGAAGACGCTTGAGAAAGTGGAATAATTGTAATTAGAAAGTTCCGTGGCTGTTGCTCCATCCTGCAATCCTGAGTGAAAATGAGGACCATGGCTACCCTGTGCCTGCATCCTGGAAGGCAGAGATATAGAAAACACGTATATTATTCTGCCATAAATATGAGGGTTGTGATAAAACAAAGGTTTTAGTTGAAATCTTTGAAGCTTAGCTAAAATGCCAGAATCTTTGAAGATCCACCAGAACAGAGATCCTACTAAAAGTCTCCTATTAGCTTTTTTAACCATCTGAATCTCCAAGGTGAAACAGTTTTCTGAAGTCATGAGAACGACTGACTTCTTCTCGAGTCAAACTTAAAAAAATCACCTTTACTATAAGTTGGATGAAAGTCAAGTAAATAACAAACCAAAAACCTGGCAAGTTCCAAGATGCACATTTTGGAGCGTTTAGGGGAATTTTTGGAGGTGGGAGTTTGGACAAAACAGATCAATACAAATTCACAAGATTAATTTAGAAGTTTCAGTCTGTGTGAAGCACATTTCCTATGGAAAGAAAATAAAAACAAAAAAAAATACCCTGTCCTTCAAACATCCCCATTCAACAGACGAGATCTGAAATACAGAATGTATGCAAGGTACCATATCAAAGTTATTTTCAGCTCCACTAGAGAGTCCAAATAACGGGACTATAATTGATGTAACGGTCCTTCTATAAAGTCTATGTTGTCCACCAAAAATACATCAGATTTCCTCAGCCTGCATATTAACACAATTTAATTTTAATCTGGTACTGCTGAGTATAGAGACGTATCTGCATAATAATAAATATAAAGATCCTGTGCATGTGCACTTAGTTACTGGTGAAGTATCAGCATCATTCATGTTTTGAATTTGTGCCCCCTTCCCCCTGTGCCAATACCAATCAGCCTGCCTTGCAGACACAAATTGCTTGCAATATTTTTATACCCTTTTCAAAATGTTTTTAAAATGACATAGAACTGGCCACTGATTTCCATTCCAGGGCTGGGGGGGGTGGTTATGGAATGAGACACAGCCAACAAATCCCCAAAAACTCCTTAAAGAGAGACAAACAAGAATTTAGAAACAGATGATAAACTTTTGAGCCAACAAGAGAGGGCTCAGTAGGCGGCCAGGCAAGGGGGTCAGAGCAGGTGAGAGCTTGTTGTAATATCTTGATCTATTTCTTGCTGTCCTGGTTGTGTCCTGCACTGTGTCTCATACTTGTACAAAAGGAGGGTAGGATACAAGATAGTCCAGCCCTTGGTATACAAGTTTCACAACAAATGATCTTCAAATGTATTCAGTCATTTCATTAATTACTAGAGTTGATCATCTGCTCAATCTGATTCAGTCTCCACAGCAATGAATGATGAAAGCCCAGTAAAAGCTTACTAATAATAATGCTTTCTTTTTCTCATGGTCAGTGAGAGTGAATTAACCTATACACAGCCTTGGAAAGCACAGAGTAATATTTCTCTGGGTAACAGACAAGAAAAGTTTGGCAACAAAACGAAGTGTTTTGCTGGAGAGCATCTTTGAGGAAATTAAGAAAGTGAAGAGTATTCGAGCATTCACAGGAGTTTTGTTCCTAGTCTGAATTACTGAATGGCCATTGTAATTCTCCTTGGTGTTTTCCAACGAGTAAAATTCTGCAAGGAGTTTGCGACTTCTTTGTGTTTTGGGGACGGGCTTTTGAGGACACTCTTAATTTGTTTTTAATGCAACTAAACTGGAGAAGAAAGAAAGAACAGGCAATCTGATATTGCATTTATGTCTGCTCTTGCACCACGAACAGGCAAAATCTAGGGCAGCCCATCTCAAGGTGGGAACAGCTCTGTTCAGAGCACATGTTTATGAGGTCCGTGTGGCACCTCAACAGAAGAACTGGACAAGTACTGCAAAATCATCTATTTTCATCTCTGTCTGAATTACCTCAGATATTGTTTTTACATAAGAAGAGCCAAACTTTGAAAATTAAGTAGGAAGCGAGGCAAGGACTCAAAATAGACAAATTATGACTCTGTTCGTAAGACTTTCAGTCTCTTTTTAAAGTGGTTGGAATGAATGAAGTGAATAATGGAAGCTACCTGCAACACTCTCAGTTTCAGTTCTCAGTCTCTTTAACAGATAAATGGTTTCAGTAACAGTGTTGTCAATGGATTTAAACAGTTTTCCAGGCTGTAACTGTTGAATTTTCCATCTTGTTTTCCCCTAGCTGCAGTCCCTAATGCGGGACCTCATATGAAGCATCTCCTGCATGCTGCCAGCTTCAAAGAAACCTTCAGCAGTTCAATGGACTTGAAATTTCTCCCTATCAGTTTTGGCTGCCTCTGTTTTAAGATTTAAACTTTTGGAAGGCAAAGAAGATGAGGAACAGAAAGAGAGAAAGGGATAAAATTGCATGAGGTTCATTCCTTTAGGAATGCAAGAAAAACAGGGATTAATTCTTTTTGTCTGACCATCTCTACACAACAGCTGTTCCTTCAGTGCGGAAGAAATCTTTACTATATGAGGAGCTCCTCGGGTTCTCCTGATGCCTGCAAAGATGGTACTGCTCCATTTCCTGGCATCTGGGAGAGCCATTCTCCAGCTCCCTGGAGGTGTCTCCTAGATCCTTCCTGTTTCTGCACTGAAGGAGAACTTTCCTTCTCTCTCATGAATGAGATGAAGCAGTTGTGCTCCTTTGCAGTTGCTGAAGGTGTGGATCCTTGTCTTCATCCCCTACCCCAGTATGTTCTGTGCATCTTCCTTCAGCCACTCAGGGATGTTAAAAACTTTGAATCAACTGTGTTCCGCCTCTAGAAACCTGACTACCAAAACTTTAAGTTCTGTCTCCCTCGTAGGGAGAACAGATGACCAGCAGTTTTAGGGTCACCCAGCCTTACTCCCGGAGTCCAGCCCTTCCATGACTTTTTCCAGCTGCCACACACTGTGTGTGCTTAATGAGCTCGGTGTTTAACGAGCAGTTTAAGGTTTTGTTGAAATTTCATAGATCGGAAAACTGACTTCTCCACTTGTTTCAGAACATGAAATCAGATGAGAAGGTCAACACAATCTGTTCATCTGCCTTTGGGTTCTTCCAGCCTGCTGGTGAGCGAGAAGCAGTACCACACATGGAGGCAAACAGGGTCAGGAGTGCATGAGAAGGTAAAATTGGCATTTTAGTAATTTATTCTTCTCTTGGGAAAGTGAAGGGAGAATTTTCAACCTCAAAGCAAGTCACCAGTTTCAGTTCACAAGAACCAACACAACCCCTCTTTCTTAGAAGATGTATCTTGCGGTGCGTGGGGGTGTGGCAGGGGAATCAGTCTGGAGGATCTGTGTAGCTCGGATTCAGAGCAGGGGGGGGGACAGTGGCAGGGACCGGGGGCGGCTCGGCCAGCGCTCTGTTTTCACTTTTTGCTTGCCTTTTAGCCCTTAGTTTTGCAACTCGCATTCTGCTCCGCAACCTCATGATCATCAGTGAGGCTGGAACCAGTTCCACAGGTTTCCGTGCCCTCTCTCCCGCATGTACAAGAGGGAGTTAAGCGTCCTGTTCATAGGGGTCAGGCTTTCTTATTTTTCAGGTTTTTTTCTGAGAAGGAAGGAAGGCAGATAAAATTTAATCCGAAAAGTTTAATCTGATTTTGAAATTTTGGGTTTGAACTCTGAGCTTGGTGCTCTGTGTATGTTTCTTTTAATTTTTTTAATTATTTTTCACTTGCCGTCTGAGCTAAAATAAAGAAAATATGTCGTATCTCAACCTAAAAATAATACATATATATATTATAGTGAGGTGGATGATTATATTAAATGCAAATGAAAAATTCTATTTTTAGTTCTAACGACCTTGTTCTTGAAAATATCACATCTTTAGTTCAATTTCCAAAAGGTAATTTTTCTTTTATTTGCTTGAAGGTTAAAATATTTCATTTTGGAAAAATAAAAATACTACTAATAGAAAAGATGGTTTGAATTTATACATTTCTTTCTCACATGTTTCTTGGTTTTGGAGACAGAAAGTGACCGCTGAATTAAATTCTGTCCATAAATTACGTGATTAAAATCCAAACTATAATTTTCAGATTTTCATAAAAAACCAGATGATGAGTCTTACTCTTTTCTGACAATACCTGTCTCTTGCAGTTTTGTGCATCTTTTCTCCTATATACTCTGTAAGCAGAAAATGCTTTGTTGACCGAGGGGGGGTGTTTGTTTATATGTAGGACCTTAAACATAAATTAATTTTCCTTCCCTATATTTGAAATATTTTAATATTACCCTTAGTCTAAAGCGATCTCAGTGATTTTCCTGCAGTGGTGAAGACATTTCTCAGTGGTTCATATTGGCTTTTTCTCTTTTCCAGCTCTCACTCTCTAACTTTACTGTGAACAAAGTACCAGATTTCCCAGGAACTGGGGAGCACTACAGAGATGCACAATAATCTTGCTGCTGTCGATCCAGCTACAAAGGCACACACTATTTCTTAGCCCTATAAACTGTGAGTAGATTTTTTTCCAAGCTTGTATATACTTATTTTATGCTTTATTGCTCTGGTGGCAAATTTTAATTTATTTTTATTTCCGATGTTTTATTATGTTTGCACACAACTGAGTTACAGACCAGAATGGGTGATTCTTACACAGTAGTTTACTTTTAAAAGAAATAGGGCTTCTCAAGCAGCTAATACAGGAAGATGTATCACCAGCTTGAATAATTGTGACAACCATAGACGGTATCAGTGCCTGTTTGTTTGCACAATACCCTACTGCATTAAGAAAGCCATCCCAGCTGTCTTGGGCTCTGGAGTCACCCATTTCATCACTTGACACTGCAGCAGATGTTATGGATTGATAACAGACTTCACTTCATTCACTCCACATCTAAGATTACCTCTAGAAAAAAACCCCCATCAAATACATTATAACACTCCCAGCCATTTGTAAAAAAAAAAAAAAAAAAAAAAATCAGCAATTTATTCTCTTTTTTACAGCATTAAATGACTCTTTTTGGACTTTGAAAATATATATTTAATTTTTAATGTGTTTTTTTTTATTCTTTGCTTAACATGCTCACAGTGGTGGGTATGCATCTTAGTACTTCCTGAAAGAAAGATGGAGATAGATTTAATGACTTAATTATATTGAGGCTTGGACAGGTTTTAGGATAATGAGTTACATTCTCATTCTATCAGATGCCTTATGTTTTTAGTGATAGTATGTTAATGCAGCGTGTTCATTGTGCTGAGGGCAGAAACACCAGGCAAACCAAGCGCGGCCAGTTTTGGTCTAGTAGATGCACGGTGATATATATGCAGATGTGCTGCACTTTCCTTCCGGTGATGCTGGGCATTGTATTTTATTTGAGATCCGGTAGGTGAATATGTAATTAAATACTGTAGTGTCATGCAGATACGTAACCAGGAAATGGGGATTTGTGTCGGGGCAGGGGTTGCCGGCTCCCTTTTTAAGAGTGCAGCGAAGGGAAGAACTGTATAAAATACACAGATTCAGTAAAAGGCATGACGCCATCCTGCCATCACCTACAAACTAAGTCGTAAGGTGGGTGGTACAATGGAAGTTTCTTCTCCATCTTTGAAGGACCTGGAGCAGCTGGTGCATTTTGTGGCACTGTGCCAGACATGCGCCTAATGCAGCGGCGTGTGAAAGTTCAATGGGTACAAATGAAAGCACTGAGGTTTGGTTTCACTTGAATGACCTGAATCACCTCAAATGAGAGCACAGTCATCTTACATTCCTTGTACAGCTGCTGGAGAGCGGTCCTGGGCAGTCTGGATCACACCTGGGAGGTCACACCTCTACCCCAGCAGCTGTGTGGTCTCCCAGGGCAGGTAGGGTCTAGCTTGGCACAGCTGGTTCGGTGGCTGGAGATACGTGGGAGAAATCCAAGGTCAGGAATGAGATTTCAGTGAATTCTAAGGGAATGTGGTGGGTTTGACCTTGGTTGACAACCAGGTGCCCATCAAAATGCTTCATCATTGCCCCTTGTCAACAGGGCAGGGGGAGAAAATGCAACAGAAAGCACATAGTTCAAGATAGGGACAGGGAGATCACCCAGCAATTAAGGTCACAGGCAAAACAGACTTGACTTATGGAAATTAATTTAATTTATTGCCAATTTCATGGAGTAGGATAATGAGAAGTAAGAAGAAAACATAAAGTTACCTTGCCCCCATCCTTCCCTTCTTTCCCGGCTCAGCTTCACTCCCAAGACGTTTACCTTCTCCTGCTGCGTGGTCCAGAGGGAGCTGGGAATGACAGCTGTGGCTGGTCATGATGCTCTATCTCTGCTGCACCTTCTTCCTCAGGATCTTCCCCTGTTCCTGTGGGACCCTCCATGAGATACTGTCCTTCACAAACGTCTCTGGTTTTGGTCCTTCCTGTGGGCCGCAGTTCTTCACACACTGTTCCAGCGTGGGTCCTTTTCATGGGTGCTTTCCTATTGAAGCATGGCTCCCCCACTGGTTACAGATGTTGCCAGAAAATCTGCTCCTATGTGGACTCTCCACAAGCCACAGCTTCTTTCAGGGCACGTCCACCTGCTCTGGTGCAGTGAAGATATCTGCTCCACTGTGGTCCTCCATGGGCTGCGGGGGGACGGCCTGCTTCACCATGGTCTTCACCACAGCCTACAAGGGAATCTCCGCTCTGGTGTCTGAAACCCCTCCTCCACTGACTTTGGTGTCTGCAGGGTTGTGGTTCACACAGTCTCACACCTTTCTCCTGGCTGCTCTTCCACATCATTTGCACCGGTTCTTAACTATGCCATCAGAGAGGTGCTACCAGCTCTACTGAACGACTCAGCTTTGGCCGGTTGTGGGTCCATCCTGGAGGCAGCTGGAACCGTCTTTGTTCAAAACAGGGGAAGCTTCTGGTGTGGTCTCACAGAAGGCACTCCTATAGACCCCTTGTCTACTAAAACCTTGCCACATAAACCAAATACAAGGAAATATTTCCAGAGTTTGCATTAATATTGTGTATTATTTGGATGGTGAATTTCCCTGAACACTTTGAAAATCCCAGTAGAAAACACCAAACCAGCCCATGAAATCTCTTCAACACCTGGTTTTAAATTACTTGGGAGTACCTAACTCCTTGGTCTACAAAAAATATTGGCTTTCCTAGCACAGCTGACATTGATCACAATTGAAGGCTGATTTTGTTGTAAAGCAGTTCCTGACCCTTCATCACTTACAGCTTGGCAAACCGAATCACACGTTTCAAAGGCCACAAGGAGGCCTGAACTGAGTGTCTGCTTGCGGGAGAACGAAAACCGTAGCCTTCATACAAAAGTAATTTTCTATCAATTTCAAATCACAGTATAAAATCGACGACATCTTGGCGATATGGTTGTGAGAATGACTTCAGCGTGACCAACTTCTGCCACACCAGTATTCATTTATTAATAAAGTGTTCAATCAGCCATTACTTCTGAACTATACTTATAGGGGAGTGACGAGGATGGTGANAGGTGTTGGGTCATAGGTTGGACTTGATGATCTCAAAGATCTTTTCCAACCTTGTGATACTGTGATATACAAAAAGTTAATGAAAAAAAAAAAGATGAATACATGAGATTTATTATTTCCATTAGTCCATGTATAGTTCAGCAAAGTGGTAAGGCAGCTGAAACTGAGCTAGAGTGTGAAATGTTTGAAAAGTCGCTTATGCAGACAGGTCTACAGAGAAAAAAGTTATTGTCCACCCTGTGTTTCAAGTTTGGAAAAAGAAAGAAGATTACTATACTGTCTTTAATTTTCAGAGTTTGAAAAAGGCTTTATTTATTTATTTATTTATGTATTTATGAAGAGGAAATTGTACCTTGCTGAAACCAGAGAGGAGTCAGTAATATTTCTTATTATGAATAAGACCAAGCAGATTTTGCCAGGCATAAGTTAGGTTCACTTTGCCATATGTTTATTCATCTCCTGGTTCTTATTCTCTTCAAAATCCTCAGAGCATGATTCTGCAGTGATGGAAATGGTAATAGAATCATTTTTGTTTAGCTTGGTTTTATTCACACAGCAGGATCTGAAACAACACCTTATCGCTCTCATGTCTCTTCACTTCTCCCTGCTAGCACTGAAATAGCTGTTGTTTGATATGCCAGAAATCGGTGTTGGGGCCCTCAAGAAAAGGGTGTCTTCTGGATACAGGCTCTGAACACCTGTTTCACACAACCGCAAAAATACCTGTTCTCGTCTGATAAAAGACTTGGCAGAGAAAAGCAGGTAGATTTCTCTCCCATCTCATATATAATGATACATTAATATAAAGTCTCAATGAAGCTTCTCAACTGAGGAAAATACAGAAATTTTTCATTATAGTAAGTTAAAGCCTCCAATTCATTCTGTCTACAGTAGAAAGACACGCAACAGTAATTTACTGTGGGCAACATTTCATAAGTTAATATCTAGATCATTATTCTTGGGTATGTTTCCCAGAAAGAATGTCAAGGGTGGGGGGTTTTTCTATGAAATACATATTCAATTAGCTTATGAACTTTCAGTTTTTACTGCTTGTATCCTGACTATTGGACTCTTTTGACAAGGTACCTGCTAGAGTCAAACTACTGGGTTTAGTAGGCTTGTTCTCACTTAGTGCAGCACCGTGGAAATTTGAATCAGTCTGTCTTTTGTGCTACTTCTGTGATAGCTGTTAGATATGAGATCATCCAAAACTCTGCCTTTTTACAATAAATCTTATACCCTGCACTACTCTATAGTAAACCCTCACCTTACTGTCCAAAGTTCACAGAATCACAGAATCATAAGGTTGGAAGAGACCTCTGAGATCACCGAGTCCATCCGTGCCTGTCTCCCCACTAAACCCTGTCCCTAAGGAACTCATCCACTTGTTTTTTAAACCCCTCCAGGGATGGCGACTCCACCCCCTCCCTGGGCAGCTGTGCCAATCCCTGACCACTCTCTCAGTAAATAAATTCCTCCTAATGTCCAGTCTAAACCTAAAGTTGTGCACCTTGGTATTGGTACCTGTGATTATTACAAGCCATTCACCTTGCATCTTCTCAGTGTCCATAGTGTTTGTTGCCAAATCAACCACACAGACCTTAAACAAGGAGGCACGTCAGCGCCAACACTCTCCTACTCCAATTTTCTGTTTTCTGGCAAGTTATGCTTTACTTATACTCAGTTCTGCAGCTCCAGGAAGCAGTGAGTGAAGAGCCAAGCTGTCCTCAGCCTATTGAAATGTCTTTTCTTGGCTGTGATGTTGGGTTCACATACGGTCAGAAAATTAGAATCTCTGCCTTTCAACACAAGAATATACAAAGGTCTGTGATCAGAAAGGAGACCTGTGTTCCTAAAGACTTTATACACAAGTCCAGTTTTGCCAAGCGTACAACACGCAGCCACCAGGACTGAAGCACACTGGTTCCTTTCCCTATATGAAGTGTAAGCCAGAAATGCCATGTGCAAACTCAATCACACCAATAAAGAGCAGCTGTAACTTATCAGGCAGAACACCATCAGGTATAAATCAATAGAGCTCTTCTGAGTAATTCTGGCCCTCATCAAGTTACTGGAACTTGGCCGATCCATGGAAGTTGTGGAACCCTGTAAAAATAGGAAAGGTGCCAGATGGAAAGACTCCTCATAGGCTTTTGAGGACTTCCCTGCACTGCTCACTGCTCACGGGCAGAAGGAAAAAACACAAGCAAAGCACGGTTTTGGCAGCTTTAACACTTCATTTCAATCAGGTCCTATCATCTCCACCCTTTTATTCACCCATTCTTTCTCCACTCATTGCTGTTATCCTATACAAATCCATCTCTCCTCTGCACACAGCCCATACATTTCCCTGTTGAAACCTATTTCTTCCATCCTTGCCCTTCCCAGACCATCTAAAAATTTAGTTTTGTGCATTTTTTTTTGACTGAGGATGTCCAAGGAAACAATTGCAGTTAAAGTCAAGACTAAAGGTAATCCTTCACTTTTAATATTTCTCTCCAAACAAATTTCTAATTGCATTGTTTCTATTTGGTGAACTGTCTACAAATTGTTTACATCTACAAAATCTGAATGGATATGTATCCATCCCAGGCAATTAAAATCATTATCATACACATTTTTAGGATTGGGATATTAATGTGCAGAAAATACGTAGGTTACCCAAAGTCTGCCCATCAAGTCAGTAGCTGTGTTAAGGACAGAACTCCTGTTGTTTGTCCTGGTCTCTTTCTCATGGCAATTAATATAGAGGTCACCAGCTCTCAAGAATTATGGTCATTCATCTTTTGTTTCTTACGGGCTTTTTCATCTGAGGAATGTTCTTCACCTTTCTGACACGAAATTCTAAAACTCGAGTCCCAGCATTCCCCCTCCCCCCCAGTCTCGTTGACAGCTAAACCCAGACAACTGTGTTCCAGTTACATACACAGGGAAAGGGAAATGAGAGAGAGATTCATGGGCCGGAACCTAAAACTCACACAGCTTTGGATAAATAATAATAACAAAAAGGATGATAATAATAGTAATAAGAAAAGAATAAAATGTATACAAATATATAAAATCAATCTCCCTGATGACTCCACATTACCAACTGACACTGCAGGGCAGGCAAGGTGAAAGGTGTTGGGGTCAGGGGCAGATGGGACCTGGGTTCAGAAACAGCGTTCAGAAACGTAGGGATCAGGATCAGGGCAAACAGACTGGGCACTGGTCATTGAAGAAGAGGACTTGATCCTTTTGATCCCTCAGCTTTATACTGAGCAAGACATACATGGAATGGAGTACTCTGTTGGTCATTTAGGGGTCACCTGTCATGTCCACTCCTCCCTGCAGTTGCAACCCTTTTTTGCCCTTTTAACTTATGACATTCCACCAACACGAAGGTGACCTTGCTCTCCATAGAAATAACGATAAGCAATGGCCTTTCCGCATACCAGCGCCCCGTTACTTTGGTGATAACTAAAACCAGACATTATCACTTGAAGAGACAGACATTGTCTGAAAATCATGTTGTTAACTTTCAATAAATGAAGTTGCTTAGAAGAGGCTTAGATGAAAAGTTAGAAAATTAGCTCTGCTTTTGCTCAAATCAGAAGAGGAGTCTACTGCTTTCATGTACTTGGCACACTATTCTACTTTAATCTTAAAGTTATATAAAGCAAAATTCTTTACCACTAGAAACTGGTATTAGCTCAGTGGAGACAGACCTTATTTATGGGACTATTTGTTCCATAATGCACTACACACACAAAAAGAGGCAGAATCCTGATTCCATGTGCACTGGTTTTATACTGTAATAAATCCATTGCTTTAATGGAGTAATTCCTGGAAATATCAGTGTCACCAAAGGAAGAATCAGACGCCTGCAATAATGTTTGCAAGGAGAAACAATTAATTCTTCATTGAAGAGGTCAGAAGAAGGTTGAAAGAGATTCCCTGCTGAGAAAGAAAACATTTATGCCCCTATTCGGAAAATGTTTTTAAGATTTTTAAAAGATGATTAATATATTTTTCTCTGTAAGTTTTCAACACTTGTTATGCAACGGAACATTAGTTTTATATTGGATCATCTCAGATGGAAAACAACCCTACAGTTATTAATTAATATGTATTTCTTAAGCATGCTCTAGATGAATGCTTTAATAGTCCTAGAGTTATCATCATCATTAAGTATCCAGAAACTAATTAGTGCCAACTGTGTCGTTATAGGAAGTATTGCTTTTTGGAGAGGAATGTGAGATGACCTCAGAGGTTACAAACAACCTCCGTGCTTGCGGACATATGGATTCCATAGGTAGTAGTACCTATTACCACCAGAAACAAAAGCCAGTGGCCCACGAGCTTCAGTCAAAAAGTAGGGTCTTGTTCAAAATAGTCAAAAGTACCAGACTACTCTAAGGAAATACAGAAGAATGTCAGCACCTATAGAAAAGCGTGTGGGTCCATGCTTAGGTAGCATAAATCCAAAAGCCAATAGAGAAGCAATGGTGAAAATCTGCAGAGACTGACTTCATGGAGACATTAAAAATGATGCTGAGCAGTAGTAGCCGTTAGGACAGCATAGGCACCTCAAGAAAATGATCCAGTTTCTTTCTAATCTTCTTATCTGTTTTTCCTGTCCCTCTAGTATGAGCAGTTCAGTTAATCAGTTTTCACTTTGAATACTAAAAGGTGGGCTTGGGAAAAAAATAACGTGTTCCACTCAATTTGACCCATTTGACCAGTTTCTTAGATGTTTTCACTCATTGTTGCATGACTGAAATACGGAGAGAGCGGAGATCGTGCATTGACTTGGAATGATCTTTATCTCCCTTGAGCAGTGCAGTTTCTGCTGCGTGATCAGGACTTTCTGGGAACGTTACCTCAAGCCCACATGTAAACAATATACTGGGAACTTCAAAAACAAGTTAGAGGAGAAGCTGAAAATAAGTTTTCTTCAAGAATGAGAATTTGAACAGGCAAGAGTGGCTGCGCACCTGAGGTACTGAGAGCGCTCCCTGTGCAGAGCTGGACAGTCACATTGCTTGCTCTGCACAAATATTTTTCTGCTTCCATTTGTCCTCCACAGAGGTTGCAAGGTCTTTGGGGCTGGAAACTGCCTTGCCGTTTGTGATTTCATGGTCCCTAGTGCACCACAACTTCATACGCCGTCACTTGGTCAGAAGTGAGATGATATATGCAAAATAAATGTGAGACTTGCCATGACGACGTACGGCTGAGTGCCCGTAATTATTCCTAACCCTGAGACCTCCTGAGAAGCTCGGTGAACTACACAGACAGGAGCTGCCTTGGAAGACTTTCGCCCAGAAGTTGGGGAAAAGGAGAGGTGGGAAATACCTTGCGATAACACTTCTCTCCAGGCCCTAGGGATCACAATAGCAGCTCCAGGCACTATAATGAAGAGTTCAAGACAGCACGCTTTGATATTTTACATTTCAGCAAGCAGGCCAGTCTTCTACTTTAGCAAATTAAATAAGTATTTCCAAATTTTGGTGTTTTCAAGGATATTACCTTCATAACAGTGAAGATAAAATATTGTCCTTTCCAAAAAAACCCCCAAAACCAAATCAACTCTTTTATCTAAGGAATAACTTAGCCACCTCATTCCATAATCTAATAATTTTAATAAGGCATAAATATATTTGTACCTAGCTGAACGATGGCACTACTAGGGTTCACTTCAAAGGAATAATTGATGTTGTTTTTCTTCAATGGATTACTCTCCTCAGACAGAATGAATTTTGTTCTGCTATCTAGCATGCTACTCTATCAAGTAATGGGCATATATATGATAGCTGACCTCTTTGAGAAATTATTTTCATGCAATGACAAATCCCAGAGCATGAAAAACAATAAATGAAAAATCATTTAGTGTGGGCCAACATCTCTAAAAAAAAGAGATAATCACAGCTAATACTGATCACATCAGTAAATTCCTCGGCTCTGTGGGCTGAAGTTCTAATGAGAAATGATTGCTCCCATATAATTTGCTTTACAGCCTGCAGCACTGAAATCCTGAACAGTAAATAAGGGCAGCACTTAAAAAACACTATGTAGGTGTGAGAACGACAGTGGCTATCTGATAGTCAGGACCAGGATCCTAAATCGTGGGAAAACATAAGTAGGCTGTGTGAGATAAAAGGTCAAGAAAAAGAGAATGCTTGAACTGAGGAATAATATTCCATATGTCCATGCACTTAAGAGAAAAAAGGATCTCTGACCACACAGAAGTTCATTACAAATATTCCATTACAAATATCACTTCTGATATTTGTCAGATGCTCAGTAGTTCCTTATTACTGTCATTGCTGTTACGAATCAAGGATTCCGCATCTAATATGTAGTGGAAAAAACATCCAGAGGGATGGAAATAAAGATAAAAATAAAATCACGGTGGAAAAAAAATATTTCAAACCAGTTTTCTTTAATTTACTCCCAAGTTCTACATAAAACATCCATTGCCTGATATGTCATAAGCCTCCAGGTGCATGAGTGCATAAATTTTACCATTGTAACTCTGTACTACTTATCTAGTTACATGCCTAATTCTTCCTGTACTGCAATGAAAAGTCTGTTTTCTGTGGTACCAGCGTCCCAAGGGGAAATCCAATTGCAAATGTAACTTTGCTTCTTCAGTATTCTTACCAGAAAACAGAATTACTTTGGAATCCCTGATCTTGCACACACATTTGCGCGTCAGGTTCTGCACGGTGGGAGCAGTCTTCTTGTCACATGCTGAAGCACGTAAAGGATTTAGGAGCTGCTGAGGGAAGAGGTTTTTACTATATATTGTTTTTAAATGTTTACAGATAAGCTGCCATTTAAAAGAATCAGAAACCACTAAATCAATTGTTTTCATTTGCCATGTAAATCCAATAAGATGTGCAAAGAGAAAGGTGGCAAAAATAATTAAATAAAGTCTTTGTTATAATTAACTCTAACTCTTTCAGCTTTAGAAATCAAGTAAACAGAACATATTTGTTAATATTGCCCATGTCAACCACACCGAACAGCTTTTGGAAATACTTTTGTGTAGAGTCCAGTTAAATGTTTGATTCTGTTCTACTAATACACAGCTACTGACCAGGTTTTAATGGCTTTGTACATTTCTTTAACCTCTATTGGGGGTGAGAGAAGATTAATATCATAGACACTGGGTTTCTCTATTTGAAATTTATACAGTACAGCAGGACTGACAAATGCTAAATAATCAGTTTTAAGAATCTGACATACTGAAAAGTCTGGTCAGACTGCTCAGTTAATGGATAAAGGTATCATATGTGCCCTCTATCTGAAGCATTTACACATGATATGAGATCCCGTAACATGAAACAAAATCCCTGACCCTCATTTCTGACAGTAACAGTAGCTGCAAGTGCTTAATATGTTGTGGAGCTGTAGTTGTGAAATCTCTCGTTCCCTATAAATATTCAGAGTGCTGTAAAGAGTTTAACTTCATTTCCCTCAAGTCTCAAATCACAGTTTGAGACATGTTCTCAAGTTTTCAGGGAATCTTCACATTATGAAGCATTGCATAAGTTCTCAGGATCTTGAATATTACACTTGGAAAATGTTCTTTGAGAAAAGCTGCACAGATTATACTAGAGATCCCATCCTCTGCTGATATAGATCAGATTAGTTGATTTTCCGTACTTGAGGATTTGACCAAGGAACTGTATGTTATTTGCATTCGATTTGTAGGAACACACTGAAGCTGATGTATTTTGGATGATTAAAATTTTGTATTAACTCTGCAAGCATATCCAATAATCTTTGTTGGATTTACCTTTATGAGCGGAAGTAAAATATCCCCATCTATGCAATTAATCAGATGAAAGAGGGATCGCAATACCTAGTTGCAGAAAATTGTAGAGGACCTGTGGACCTGTTCTCCACAATCCTTCCCCTCCCTGCCCGGTCTTAAAAGTGATAAAGAAGAACGACTCTGGAAAAATAATGAAGTTGCAGTAGAACAAAGGGGAGCACAAGTAGGGCTGCTCAGGTTATGTACAGTATCACAGCATCACAGTATCACAAGGTTGGAAAAGACCTCTGAGATCATCCAGTCC
>VWPV01012481.1:0-22891 GCA_013389885.1 Geococcyx californianus | reverse complement strand
GCTCTCCTATTATATTCCATCTCTGCATAGGTGCATCCACAAATCTGTCATTTTTCTAAATTAATCCTTTATTAGATCGTCTTGGCTTTAAGATGCTCAAATCGACATACACTAAAATGTTTGTGCACTTAAACCCTTGCTTATGTTTAAATTGCACAAATATGTATGTGCTTCTTTGGCAAACTATCAAGATTGGGCTGACAATATTCTGAGGAGCTAAGACACCAACCATCCACTAATATTTACTACTCCGGTATTGCGGTATGAATCTTGGAATACAGAATGCATTTTAGAGTTATAGAGATACAACATTTACCGTAAAAGTGTTTTGCTTGGCAAAAAAATAACACACATGCATATTTCTTGTGCCACTGGCAAGCGCAAATTAAACATCTAATTTTTAGCTCTTCATTTCAATTTGGTGCAAATGAATTTCAATGGGGATTCAAAAACAACAGAAGCATCAACTGCTCGGGGAATGCTCTTCAAACATGGCTTGGCCACCAAAGCTTGCTGCAGCTTAATATGTATCTGCATAGGTATCCTCCTGCTTGAAAATATATGCATTTCCATGGGGATTTTGACTTTTCTTCAGATCTCTTTTCAAACAACCAATATGAAAGGAAAAGAACTCTAAAAAGCTGGCTTTTCAAGTAAAATAAAACTTGGCTTGTCATGCTTCTTCTAATACATTTTTCCTTCGTCTGACCTTTGCTCTGAATTTCCATGATGGAAGTTTTAGGGTTGTAGGACCGGGAGGTAAATGTTTGTCAGCTTCATAAGCTTTTTTGGAGAGTACCCAGCTTCAGATCCAGCTTTATAAGGAAAGGAAAAAAAAAAAAAAAGGAAAAAAGTAAAGAAAAAAATATTTTTTCATGCCACTTCAATTAGGCCCCCGGGTGAAGATCATACGGCTTTGAAACTGTTCCGTTTTGACAAAGTTCCAGAGTGCTATACACAATGGGGAAAACTGGAGTTTGCTGTAATGTAAACTGTTTAACATGCACACTGAGGTCAAATCTAAATTTTCCCAAGCGTTTGGGTTTGTTTAAACATTAGAACATGGTTTGGTGTCAGTGAATAGGAAAACTTTAATGGTGTGGGTGGGAATGTACCCATCCCTCTTTGTTAAATTCCAAAGGCTACTGCAATAAAAATATTCATTTACCAAGGGGGCTATTGTGATAAGCGTCCAAAGACTTTACGCATTGGTGTGAAAGAAGCAAGCAGGCACAGACATCAGCATTGTGGGGGAAAAGAAACAAGTCTTCCTTTTTTTTTTTTTTTTTTTTAGGAACTTTGTAGGAGTTCCAAAGTCCAGTTTTAAATTATTTTTTTCAGGGTGGTCTGGTTATCTGCACTCCCATATTTTTCTGGTTAAATATAATAAAGCTTGAATACCTGTGAGACTTGCTCAGTTCAAAAATAATTGCATGTTTTATTTCTGTTTTCCAATCATACCCTTAAAACCAATGTGAATTGTATTTACCTGTAATGCCTGAATCACACGCTGCCTGATGTAAATCAGCATGGTTTTCTTAGGTCAGTTCCATGACTGATGAAAATCAGGAGTGGTTCTGAGGATATGGGTCAATGTGTGAATTTTTTTCAGTTAATACAGCACCTCAGACACTTAACACTAAGCTAATATTGCTAATTAACCATTGTGTTCTACCGTGCTAAAGAGTAGTGTCACCAATAAAATACCCCACTGCTTTGGCCGAAATGTCCCAGCCAATGTGTAGAACAATTGATACTTTTAGAAGATGGTGCAGACTGCAGAAGATCCTTGCCTACTTTAGAAGATAAACCTTATGTTTATTTATTTTTTTAACTAGGAGTTAAAATCAGTTGTGTATTTAGTTCACAATGCCAAGCTGAAATATACAAATTTAATACTTTTGTCCATGAATTTATGAAATTTGGGTGTCTACTGCTTGTTGATTAGAGAGAAAATCACTGTACTGTGTTCAATGGCGAGCTGTGTGTTAAAATATGTGCGAAAGAAGGCAGTAATGCATCATCCTCTCTCTGTCTGGTACCTGCTCATGTACCAAAAGGGGAACATCCACAATTTTGTAAGAATTCCGCTTCCTTGCTTCAGCGGCCGGTGCATGGCGGAAGCTCATGAGCTGGGTGTTTTCAGATGGCATCCACTGCTGTTAAAAGAAAAAAAAAAAAGGAAAGAAAAAAAGAAAGCAACTCGAAAACTAAACAAATCCCTCGCTCCTAAAACCAACCCAGCAGTACGAAATAATGAGATCCCAATCTATGCTTGGTTTTTTGGAAACTCAAGCAGCATTCTGGGATTTCACTCAGGAAGGCAGAGTAGGTTTAGTGTGCTCTCATAAGCCTTTGCATAAATTATGAATCATTGTTGACAGCTGAGGGAAATGTAAAATGTTGGAATGGAGGAGAATTTAATAGTCTTGGGTTTTTTTTTCCTAGTGAGATGCCAGATTGTTGACACCAGAGTAATGAGCTTAGTAGTCTTGTCCCCACAAAGAGCTGGCTATGTTAAATACCTGGAGATGTTTTCCTATACTCAGCTCAATTCACCTAACTAGGTTTCTATAGCTCCCTCTGTAGTCCCCAGCTCACCACGTGACAGGGAAATAGTCACCTATGTGAAATTTGAATATAGATAAACCTCTAATACCCTTTATCCGACTAAATTTCTTAGTGGTCTTAAGAGCACCTAATTTCCATGACTGGTCTGGACATGACCAGTAGGCTTCCTACGTTGGTCTGAATTCAGTCCAAGAGCAACTGAAACGCCGTTCATAGGTCTCACAAAGAAAAAAAGCTCGTCTTTTCTTGGGTCTTTTGAATAATGTTCAAAAATTATCACAAGAATTACAGGACAGAATGTCTTACCTAGATTACTGAACACAGAATATTCAGCCTCCTAGGTAAATGCTGGTTCTCCAAATTTATATCTCGAAAACCTCTTTTATATGACTGCCTCTGGAACTTTCTCGAAATTCAGCTTGTGGGCTAAAGACTGCTTATAAGGAGTAGAGCTTGCGTGTCTGAATACAGGCTTCTCATCGACACGGAATAAATACTTTGCCTATGAGTGTAGATACAGATCGTTTGCAGCTCAAAGGGAAGGGGCGAGGACAGGTTCTGGTACATGAAAACAGAGCCATGGTTCACCTTCTAAACCCCTCCATCACCAAACTGGCCATGCATAACTGTAATTATAAATCAGTTTTTCCCAGAAATGTAATGGCTGCAGAGGAATGTGTGGGCCTTTTGGTCTCATGCAAGGACATGATCTAGACAAGATCGAGATAAGAAGCTGGGCATCTGTTTCTTCAAAGCAAAAGGAAATAATTTAAGCCTTTATTAGGAAATACAAATATAAAGACGATCATCTCTGGAGAGCTTCATGGTCTTTCTTTGTTCTGTATCCATTTATCTGCTGTGTGATTCATAGCATAGATGCACATCTTGGTCCCACTGGAAAAAGAGAGCTCTTAGACACTGTCCCCTGACACGACCAAAATGCAGAAGCCAGCTGATGATGAGAATGGTAGCGAAACTGGAACGCTGAGGTTTAGGTTTGAACAGAGATCGTGGCTTTGATCAAGTTGCCAAAATGTCTTCTGTGCCCCTGCTCACTTGCGTATAAAACAGGCACACTACAACGCTGTCCCATGAGTGACAAACTGCATGTATTTTCTAATTGATTTTTAGCAATAGAAACCAAAAAAAGGATATTTGGGCATTTTTACACATATAAACAAATGGGTCATCAGTGAAATGCTGAAAAAATGAAAACCTCGACTGCCAGCTTCTGCCCCGTGCCTTAAAACCTGTAGAGGCAAAAAGTATAAATCAGCCTCCAAAGCAACGGCCGTGTCTTCACATGGAAATACTTTCAAGAGGTTTCAAAAGACAGCAGGTGTTCAAAATATAAAAAATGCTGAAGGGTGATGTAATGAATTCTTAAGCTGCAGAACACGTGAAGATTTGCCCTTATGCTTTGTTGTAGAAACACCAGCTTCCAGCACCTGGAATAAAGAAGGTGTCTAAGTTAATTCTTGAAATAAGGCTTTTATTTTTCCCCATGTGATAAATACGAAATGGTTGGCGTATCACGACGCATTACACATATTGCAGAAAGGGCAGTTCACAGGTTTCTGCCCCTCCAGTTTGCCATCCATTTTGCTCAAACGGTGCTAAAACAAGGAGTGACTTCTTACACAGTAAGTGGGGATGTGCTGTGCTGACTCACGTAGGTACTTGTTTACTGACATAAGAACACTTTGTAGAGCCCTGTTCCAGGCTGACTTAAGGCTTAACTTCAGACACAGATGCAGAACTCTGAGCCACAAACTATGGACTTATCATCTTTTGTTAAAAAAAATATATATCTCTTGTTCTGCAAGTTGGGAAAGGAAAGAAAGCTTGGCCACGAGTTCTATAGAGACACGGGGACAGCCTGGAATGGCAGGGAAGATGAAGGCTTGGAGAAGAAAGAGTTGCCTGAGGCACGATGACTTTAGCACAGACTTTTTAAGGCAGCTTAGAACCTGTAGTGCTGTGGAATTACAGGGAACATGGTTCTTCTATGCTTAAAGTTCTCAGTTTGCTACAGAATGAAATGTATATGTAAAAAACATGAGACTGAAGAAACAGAAAGCTCGTAATAAGAGAAAAATCATCTTGGCATCTCCAAGGGTTAAAAGGGGTGATGGCTTTCAAGAGAGAAACAGTCTCTAAAAAGCAAAGCCCTCAATTCATGTGAAGGGAAGGTCTTTTCCATTGAATCTGCAAGCACCATAAGCTGTTCTGCAAGTATCTTTTTATTAAAATCATATTTAACAGAACAAAATGACTTAGAAGGTGAAATCTTCAACTTATTATGCCCTGAACAAAGCCCAGCTTCATGACATGAGTTGTAAATTCCCCCACATGGTTGGGTAACACTGGTTTAAACAGAAACAGTGATTTTCACTAGTCTGCGTATTCTATGAGATTTTCCACGTTAATCGATGTCATAACTCTATCAACAAGAAATACTAGAAAGTCTGGATGAAAGAGAGAATCTCTTTTCTGGGAAGCTCCCATTGACCTCAGGAATATTTATGAAAGGAACTTTAAGTTTTGCTTTCACTAAGCCCAATGATGAAACAACAATTTTGATGATTGAGAAAAGCCTGTTACCTACTCACTTGTCTCTGTTATACCATTGATTCTGCCACAAGTTTCAGCAGCTTCCTAGGTAAATTTTTCCTGCAGGGAAAAAAAAGAACAAAGCACCACAAATTTATAAAAGAATTAACTTATTAAAATATAGGAAACTTTCTCTTATTCATGCAAACCCCATTATGTATTACTGCATGTTGTTTGTATATTGGTTTAGTAGGGAGACAGGCACGGTTGGACTCGGTGATCTCAGAGGTCTCTTCCAACCTTAGGATTCTATGATTCTATGATATTACAGTTGATGCAGACTATAACATGCTGATACCTTTATGGTTTAGGATATATGGTCCATTTTCATTCCCTTCAGTGTACTGAATCTTTAGCAAAGAATCTTTAGCAAATTTCCTAAATTTCTCTTTGCAGTTCAAGGACACATCCAAGCACCTCCAAGGTAAGACTGACCCAGCTGAGATTTAACTCCAGTGAGTGTCCAGGAGACCTGCAGCAGCTTCCTTCAGTTAGACAGACTGTATTAGTAAATAAACAAGTTTAAGCTTGTTTCACAGAAGTCACCATGTCTTAAGATCTCCTTTCTGCTTTGAGTATGTATCATCCGTAAAGCCCCTTGATTAAGACATAGGGTTTGATTTTCAACCTCCATATGTGTCATAAATAGAAGTTGTGATGACGCTTCTAATTTTCCGTTGTTGACATTGCAAGCCAATGTTTTTCTCTTGGTCAGATTAACACAAAATATTACAATAAGGAACTGAGGAACATTTGCATGTTACAACTAAAAGTGAACCCTGTTATTTTTATCATCCTCATCTTCCTCCTAGCTACCCTCCTGCGATACCATGACCTCCTACATTGATGAATACTGCAAGACCAGAAAGGTAGACAGCAAGGGTGTATGCCTCTCTTTTCTGAGGTCAATGGCTGTTTTGCCAACAACTTCAGTAGATCCACAGAATAATTTCATGGAATAAATTGGCCTCAGTCCTGCATACAGTTAAAAATGAACACATGCCTCCTACTCAGACTCCAATTAAGGTCAGTTCTGTATGTAACTACAAGCACTTCCACTGAATGTTGTCAAAGACTTATAAGCATAGATGTTATTCGGGTTCACAAGGCCATCCAAAGGACTTTGCATGTTAAGGTGAAATGGTGCAGATACTCCTAGAAATTAATTTGATTATAGGAAAAGGATTATTGAACCATCACATTATCTTTTATCCATGGCAACATGAATGAAGGCCATAGAAATCTTTTTTTTTTTTTAATTATATGTACACAAGTAGCAACTCCAGTACAAAAATAAACATGGAGAGAAGAATTGGAGCCATGACAACTGCTGTTCTCTTTATTTTGCTTTTTTTTTTTTTTACCCAAAACCCAAGAACCACAAGATTCCATCTTGCTTCCATCATTAAAAATGAAGCAAAATGGTTTCTTTATTTTAGTTAAAGCTCTGTTTAACTAAAGGCTGTAGAAGTTAGCCTAGCACTTACACTGTATGGTGTTGGTAATAGTCAGAGAACAAAGGAGTCTCATTTTGTACAGATATGGTGATATCACCAAGAGCAAAACCATGCATAAAAATTATCAAAGTTGAACAGTAACAGAATCACAGCTCTCAACTGAAGGGAAATTAATTTCCATTATTTTTCACAAGACTGAGGAAAAACCTCCTAAAATATGAACAAAGTAGATCTCACAAAGCATGTGTTCCACTGTCTGTAGTGTCAGTTCCCTTTGATCTCTTTTTTCTACAGTTACCAGATTTAATAGTAACAGGCGCAGCAGATGCAACACTGTCAACAACAACTCTGAGAAGAACAATGTACATCACTGAAGCTACACACAGCAAAATATCGAGTCATACATACAGTAATAGCCAAAGAAACATAAGCAGTGTAGAGTTTAAAAATTCCAGTTCATCATGTCATGGAGAATATAAAACGATAGTTTTGTTTTCCTTTCCAACGCAGCTTTTCTGATTGGGAAAAACCAACATGTAGTGTTCATCACAACTGTAGCATGAGAGATGACATCTCCATGTAAGGGAAGAACAAGAAAACAATTTGTTTCAATTACGTAAACCTGCACCTCTAAATTTAAAAATTATTTATTGTATTAATTTTCAAAAGCATGCCCAATTATATTATATGGCTATCAGGTTTTTATATGTCAAAAAAAAAAAATCATAAACCATGGCTACATGTTTTTGTTGAGACACTGGAGAGATAAACAGAGATTTGTCTAGGAATCATACTTGCACTAACATAGCTTCCCAATCTGAAATCTTTATCCTGACTTTTTTCCCTCCAGTGGAAGCAGCAGGATTATCATTATTTCTGTGGAAAAAAAAAAAAAAAAGCCAACAAAACCTCCAAAGTTTTTGTTTACATTGTTTTCTGCTGTTTTATCCAGGAGAACCTGGGTGCCTTGAAAACCGCTTCAGGAAACTCATGCCATCTGCCCTTATTTCATGTGTTCCCTCGTATGAGCTGGAACAAAGGAGTGGGCTGGGTGGAATTAAAGGGTGGAGTGTGTGTGTGCATGTGTGTGGTGCGCGTGTGCCTGTGTGTGCATAAAGAAGTGCTGATCAGACGTTACTGATAAGAGAAGCCAGTGGTGCTTCTGGGTGATGTGTGTATTCAACTCCAGGCTGACTCCTCTTATGCTAATACAGCCAATTTCCTCTTTTATTTCATTTCTGGAGCCTGAATCTGTGATCTGTGATAAGGTTCCCAAGGATACCGCCTTCACTCAGAAATGGGCAAGCAAAGGGGGGGTAGGTGACGGAAACGTGTAACTCGCAGAGAGCACCAGTGGATGAATAATTTAAAACCCCACCCGGAGATTTGAGGCAAAACCGAGAGATAAGAGACACCACAGGGTCTTCTCTGTTTATTCAGAGCTTCATCTTCCAATGACAGGTGACCTCTGAGGTCAAGGGCATTATGGGAAATGGAGCCAACAGTGGGGAAAGGTGCTACATCCCAGAAGGAAGTAATGATTCACTTGGTGTCAAATGAAAAATTGATCCCTTTTCCCTTTCTTTGCAATTTTCCTCTCTCTCGGTTTTCATGGAGAAACTTCGGGCCCAAGGCTGGCACAAGTCTGAGCTGCAAGAGAGATCAGGAGCAGAATGGGTTGTAGCAATGGGATTGCACCAGTGGGAAACTGGTGCAAGATAAGAATCAGGACGTCTGTCTGAGCAGCATACTGTGTGTCTGTACACACGGAGACTGCTTTGCTAGCAGTTTTATCGAATCAGATACGTATAAAAGCAGTATCTCAGAAACATCACAGGCTCGATCCACCGCATGCAAATTGCTGTTTTTCACCGGAGCGACCTTAATTTACATCCACTCAGAGTCTGCCCTCATGTTTTTAAACAAAACGCTCCCTCCTAGCAGTTTTAGACCTTAACATCATTTATTTTACCTTGGCCTGAAAGTATTTACATGCATGGTTTTATCTGGTCCTTATAAAGAAGCCAAAAGAGCTGAAAATTCTCAAGAAACACCTGGTATTCCTTGGGCCCTGTGTGAAAAATAAGACACATTCACAAGCTCTGTCTCTCATTGTTGCCTCTTTCATTTGAGAAATCCTGAACTCGATGCTTCCTGGGCAATTAGAAAAATGTGAAGCTGTTCATTCTGGTCATATTTATATTGTTAGATTTGGGTTCTTACAAATTCTGACAGTGAGAAGTATCCCTCGACGAGCTCTGCTCCGCATTATCAAAACCTTCTGCTCAGTCGCTCCTATTTGTTTCACTGTAACGCAGCCGTGACCTCCACAGCAAAACCAGGCAAAGTCAAACGTTTCTCAGTGCTGGTTTACATTTCCCCGCCTCTTCAACTGCTGTTTCTGCTTTCCTCTGTTTGAATGCTGCCCATGTTTTCATTCCTGAGCAATCACATACCTTTTATCTTTTTAGATAAACACGCAAACATACTAAGGTCACTGCCCGGTGAGAAGGTAAGGCTTTGCATGACTGCCACCCGCTTGTTCCATGTATGCACTTCCCTTCCAACCTCCTCAGTCCCGCTGCAAGCTCATCCCGTCTCAGAAATATTTCTCTCAGGCTTTTGGAATTGTTCGGACAAGTCCTGGGGCTGACTCACATCACACCTCACTTCCCACTTAGCCTAACCCAAGCAGAGAGCAATGTGCTGGGCAGCATCAACCTGCCTGGACTTCTGGTGTGGCTCCTGCCTTGCCATTTTGCCCACTCCTTTTCAAGTCCTTGTTTTCATACTCACACCCTGATGAAACAAATGTGCTCATGGGTCTAAACCTGAACATCTCACCCACAAAAGCCGCACTGCTGGGAGGGCTTGAAAGAGTTAGGTGAGCCATACAACCCTTCTGCTATTTATGGGCACCACAGACGTTTGCCATCGGGGTCCTCTTGGGTTCCTCCAGCTCAGCTCCTGCCTCATTTACCCCAGTTTGGCTGGGTGCAGTCCTCGGGGCCTGAAATGGTGTCGGACTGGGGCAGGTAAGATGGGAATCAGCCCTCCTCGTCTCACAAGGGTGTTTCTCCCTAGCTGTGAGTAATTGTGGTGTGTAAACAAAATATTCTCCTTCATGTTGCAAGTAAGAATAGGGAGGCAAGGGATGTAGATACCGACTTCTTCTGAAATCATTCCACCCATTCAGGAATGGGTTTTTTCTCTGGAGTTTGGGATAACTGCGTTGAGACTAAATGGTCAAATATTCTAACGGCCATCTATGTGCAAAGTTTTACATCTCAAACCCAAAGCACGCGTTTGTGCACGTACACACTCATACACTGGCAAAGTCTAGAGTATTTAAAGACATTATATCCAATTAAGGTAGACACGTATACATATCCACATTATGTCTAAAGCAAACATGTCCAACTTCCAGTTCAGAGTCATAGCCATAAAGCCTGGGCTGGACTTCCTGACTTAAACTGTGTCTCTCAAAGTCAAAATGGGGGTTGCACTTCCCTTTTGAGAGGTTGTTATAGTTCACACTCCCCTTTCCACAGAATAAGGAAGCAATTACAGAAGATCCACACAAGGTAGGCGGTTCTGGTTCTGGTCCTTCTTCTGTCCCAGAATGTTCAAACACACAAATATAGACTATTTTGTCTTGGTTAAACATTTGGAAGAAGTTCAAGATTTCCTTCAAAGAGAGGAGGAAATGCGTTGGTTATTGAATAAAAAAAGTTGCATACATAGCTGCTGGAGCAGGACTCAGAGCTCATGCCACCTCCTCAAAAAAAGTGTCCCATCCACTCTGCATCTCCTCAGTTATTTCCTATGAAGGGAAAGCACTTCAAAAGGGGTTGATAAGAGTTTAATTTCTGAGATTATTTATGACAGCAGAAGGATGATGCCACCATTATTTTTTAAGCAATGTGATGGTCAGTGATGTATTTTGTAGGTTTGTTGTAATGATGATAAAAGAGCATTTAAAGTATTGAACCCTCCAGAGAACAGAGGGGGCAAGGTGAAAGATCCTGACAGGTCTGATGCATCAGCCACAGAGGTGTTTAGTGCTGGCAGGAATGAAAAGATTTCTTCAGAGGTCAGAAAACACTGTTCTGGTTACGATGAAAAGTCACCAGACAGAGTTAGTCTTGATACACCAGGATAGGGAAATTTTATCAGTCTGTTCTTACTTTTTCTAGTTCTATCGGTTAAATGGTCTCTTAGCAAGGGCACTTCAGTTGTGAAGCTGTGATTCACTAAATATGAAATAGTAACAGCTCTTTAAGGATACATTCTGTCAGTTTTGGCTGGAAGATGCAGCGATGTCACATAATCTTGCATTGAATCTGAAACACTGCTTTTACAGTAATTTTCTCCATAAATTTTGGAGGAAATGAAGCATTTATGACACTGCTTTTTCTTATCAGTTCACAAATTAAAAAGAAAAAAAAGAAGTCAGGTGGCAAATCTAACATGTTTTACATTAATGCAAGACTTTTTTCCAGTGAACTGACCTCTGTGTCCCCTTAGCCCACGCCAACCCTGACATTGATTGAATTAGCTTATTAAAATAAAAAAAGAAAAAAGATAATCATGCTGTTTAGAATCTGTCATTTACAATTTCCTCATTATCCATGTACTCTAAACTTTAGAAAAATGTATTCTGATTCTGTTCTGAGTAATTACCAACAGGGAAAAAAATGTTCCAGATGTTATTCAGTTCTGTTTGTTTTACCACACTGTGGTGAAGATTGCTATGGGTCTTCTGCTGCTTAACGAAAGGATGGATCAACCCGATAAAATGAAAAATGGAAACAAAGTGAACACAAACAGAGTCTGGGTAAATGTTTCTTATCTCTGCCTTACTTTTAAACATCACCAAATATCCCTTCTTCCAGATTCTGGTTAGTACAGGAAATTAAAGTGTGAAAAGATTGGCTAGAGGACTGGACCTGGGTCAATGACGTGATTCATAGCTCTCTAATAAGTGTTGATGGTTGAATCTTGGACCCATTAAAAGCAAAGTCAGGCTCAGTGATTTACTCAAGCGCTACAGCTTTCTGTCTCTAGCAATCACATCCTCCATTTCATAAAAACGGAAAGAGGAAGGACTATAGACATTAAATAACAGAAATACAACGGTGCTTCGACTTTTCTGTGCAGCAGGCAGGACTCCTGAATTCCAGAGACATACTCATCCAGCAGACAGACTCAACTTTGCTGCTGAACAGACTTTTCCAGCGTTTGAAATTGGCTCACCCAGTGGTGGAGACAACATCTAAAACGAAGGACCTCGATAAAAGCGAGATAAAGGCTATACTGCTTATTAGGGGCTCCTTTGAGCCCACCTCCCACAGAAAGAACAGTAGCAGGAAATTATTTTAAATTCTCTTCTTTCATTTACATCGGGTTTACAGTGACATAATGCCATGCAGCCCGGTAGAGCCACTCCTGATTTATGACGAGGTAAATGAAAGCAGAGTCAGGCCCCAGAGGAAAATAATCTAGACCACCTGTTTTGGGAGAACAACTGGGCTAAGAAATGACTTATATACTGTACATATAAGAAGCATGTGAAACGGGCATGGTGGGAGTAACAAAAGCTCTCAGTTATCCCAGCCTAGGCTGGATTACATTAAGTGGAGGAAATCAGGTTGGCAGCGTGTTTGTGGATCTGGGACAGGATTGCTTCCTAATTCAATATGTGCCACAACCAACCAGGAAGGAAACCGTATTAAAGTTATGATTAAGCACTGAAGGGGCGTGATTGAATACCCTCCCTCCCCTTCAGAAGTAGGGGACAAACAAAGAAGGTAACCTCAAACGCTCGAGAACAGAGTGAACAGAGGAACTGGACTTAGGAAAAAAGTGACTCGATTTCTGAATTTGGGAGGTTAATGTAAGAAATACTTGCTGCATACTGTTAAACACGTATATTTGGCTTCTGTTGTCAAGGTGATTACATGCCTTGCTACCACTAAAAACAATCCATTGAAAACCCATAGACTGTGGCAAAATCTCTGGTTTGTTTGTAATAAAAATAAAATCCATAAAGAAGGCTGCAAGCCCAAATAAAGCAAAGTTTCATCTACGCTGAACTATTTCATGGGGATAGCTGTACTAACAAAATTTTCTTCATGTGGACACCCTTAATACTGGCAAAATTCACTTCTTGATGAAAAGCCTTGTATTGGTTTAGCAAATGAAATGGGCTGGGAAAGGAAAACTGTTGTTTTCCTGCTCTAACAGCTACTCTGGGTCTGTGATCCACCACCCTCAGCTGGTTTTACCTGCTTGTCTGCTCCCAGGTAGTCATGTCAGCCACTCTATGGTAAACAAAAACACAAAAGTATTTCCCAGTTTTATTTAATACCAACTGTATGATGGGTTCAGCTTCCTCTAGTGCTTCTGGGGTTTATTCATTGATCTCAGGAATACTGATGTACAAAATTAAATATGTTACATCCTACCATAAAACTTCTCAGGTAACTGCACTATGCAAGGTTTCAAAGGGACCCAAATTAATTGTGAAGAAGCAGGCGTAACACCACAGATTGGGTCCTACAATTATCACATCACTGGGGCCATTTCCCCAGTTAAACTGTTCCCCTGGTGGTATTTCAGGACACTGTGGTTCCGCTGCTTTAGGGTCCTGAGTCAGTCCCAGTGTTAGTTACAAAATCCCGGCATAATTCTGCTTATCACTGTCAGATCCTTCTGGCAGGTAAAAACCTAAATAACAGCAATGAAAAGCTTATCTCTGGAAAACACGCAGAGAGTTTTTGTGAAGACCTGGCTTAAGTTCCTGATTGCACCCTGGTTCAATTCAGCTGCTCTTCAGAGACGGGAGGTCAGAGATCAGGCCTCCCTTCAGGAGTCCACCCTCACCTGTTTGGAAGCAGACAGTAGGAAGAGCGGCTGGAAACCCTGTGCCTCCGATTCTCCTCCTTCCTTCCTACGTACACTTATTGCTTGAATTGGTAAAAAAGCCAACAGAGGGACTTGAAAGATCTGGGCTTGTGGTTTTGACAAGACTGTTCGCTTTGGATGGATAAGCAAGGAGTACGGCATTTTCAGTGCTTGTGTTTTATGAGTGACTGTGTCCTAGCCAAATCTTAGTATGAAAAGCAGCCTCATTTCCTTTCAAACTGGAATTTCAATAGGATAAGGTGACACATTTCCTCTTAGAGGATAAAGAGGCACAGTTTCTTTTCGTTTCAAGTCCAGGAGCAGCACACACCTCGTTCTACCATATGCTTTTAAATTCTTCTCCCAGCATAGTCCCTTTCCTGTGTCATGTTGGGCAGTGTTTTACACCGCTGCTTTCCACACCACAGTGGATTCATAGATAAAGTTATTTCTAATTGTCCAAATTCTCTAAAAACCATTTCATTCCTATAGTCACAGTACAATTTCTTCCAAACTGGGCTACAGACTCAAAAGTGGACAAATACCGTGATTAGGCTTCTCCTAAGGCAAAACGGAATCATCGCAATAGCCTTGCTTTCAAAATAAGATAGTGATTACTGTCCCATTTGCAGCCCACTCATTAGTGCTGCTTTCCTACTTTTGTTTTGGTTCCCAGATTCCACAAGGAGAATAAAGTGGCGAATTGGGACTATGAAAGATAGACGGGGGTGAGCTGGAGGTGGTGAAGAGAGGAAGGTTTAATAAAACGTCGGTACACAGAAGTGAAGAGTCATAGAAAAACTTACCAAAGGATGTCAGTGGTAGCAGAGGGAACAGAGGAACTCAGCAAAGATAAACGAGAGATAATCTGAAAATGAGTCAGTAAGCCTGTTAATAGACAAGTGTGGGAGAACCTGTGACAAATTAGCTTGACTTTTGGCAAGAGTTTCAATTAATTCTCCCCAACATAAAGAAATATTAAAAATCAGATATATGAGAGTATCACACAGATAAAGAACAGTAGTAGTCATTTGTCCCCTGTTGATCAAGCATCTGAGTTCAGTAAATGAACAACGAGATGAAGTGCAATAGTCCTTCTTTTAGAGGAAGTTGAATTGCATCGTCCTATGGTCCTTCCTAACTCTAAAACCTTTGTTTCTATGAACCTGAGGGGTTTGATGGCAGATACACTTTCATTAAGCATCATTCCTTAACCTGTTTAACCAGACTCCATCTCCAGCCTGGAAAACTGTATTGGGAACCCCAGATTGAAGTTCAGTAAATCACAGCCACCTTTCTGAATCAAGGTGTAGATGTCCTCTTTTAACATTATCCTTTAAAACTAAGGTGAGATCAAAACTTGGAAAGAAACATTCTGCAGGCAGGAACTGCTGCGTACATTCAGACTTGGGAGCATTTTCTGTAGTCTCTTGCGGCAGGAAGAACTCCTGCAGGAATGTACGTTATATGTAACACAAAATATCAGTCACTGGAGGCAGCTGGATCATAATGCAGCACGGTGATGTTCCTGGGCCTGTGTATAACCTTCCTGTTGGGGAATTCAAGACTAAAAAAATAAATTGACATTTCATTTTTCAGTCTTTTGTTTGTTTCTACCTAAAGAAACACTCAGTCTTTGCACATTGTAGATAACTGTCAGTTTGCTTCCATAAGGGAGATGCCACCTCGGATACTCCTCTAGAAACGTTTATGATAAAGCCAGGAGAATGAAGCTGCTATTTTATAAATACGTGAGCGCACAGAGGAGTTACATTGCATCTCCAGTAATGCCGTTATCTGTGGTGGATCCAAAGCAGAAAGTAAAGACACTTTTGCTTGCTCTGGTACCATGAAAATCACACAACACTTCTCATCCAACACACATACGTATACATGCCTAAATATGTATAAATACTCCAGATCAAACTGTAGTCTTGGAAATATGCAGGAACATTAATGTGGGACACTTAATATATCCCACCACTATTTCCAAAGAACGCTACAGCCAAGCCAAAAATATGCATGGTTATTCCCATGTCCATTCACTTTTCAGATTTTCTAATCAGGATGTCAGGCATTGCAGAAAGCAATATGGGCAAATATAAATCAAATGCTAAAATCCCTAAGATTGGCTTACAAATCAGAAGCTGGGCAAATACATGTGTGCTCATTTTTGTTTCATTTTACATGCCTTTTTTTATTTCTTTATAGCTTTTCCAGCCAATCCAAATGAAACTCTCTCACAATGAACTAACATTTTTTTCAAGTGTCACCATATCTGAAGTCATGAACAGCTGATACTGGATAATACTATCCATGATATATTCTTGAACTTGTTACCAGAACCACAAGGGTAGGAGACTTGTAATTTTTACTTGTTTTAATTGAAATTAAAATATCCACCTACTTAGGATTCACAAAAATAAAGAATATAAAAAGACTGGAAGGACTGGAATAGAGTGATGCTGAAGTCCATTCCTTTATTTGTCTGTGTGTTTATTTTCATCAGTCACAATGCATGGAGTTTTATGCCTCAGTTTTCTTTTGAAGGATGAAAAAATGATTATTCCAAAATTTTAATGAAAAGGATAAAAAATGATTATTCCAAAGTTTTTTAAAAATCCATTCTATGTATCAAAATGCATAAATCTTCAAAGTGAAAGTTACTAAATTCTACTACTGTCAGTCTCCACTGTTGTGAGTTTACAGGAAACTAATCATATTTGCCTGATTTGATCTAGGTCCCAAGTGGTTCAAATGAAGATATCCCACACCTGGCATTAACAGATTTGCTATGAAGAAGTATAAGACCTGGGGATAAACCAAGACTTCTTCATGGACTTCTCTGGAAAAATAAAAGGGCAAAACCCAAGCCTTGGTGCCGCACCAAGGATGTGCATGACCTACCAAAATATTTGTGAAAATTCTTGAAAAATGACATATTTGTTCCTCTCATCCCTGATACAACTTTGACACTGATTTCATTACATTAATCCAGTTTAGAACCGATCGGCTATTTGAACTAGGGCAGTGTTAGCAGACGTGACAAAATACATATCATATTTTTATCCTCCTAATTGCACAAAGTCCTGCTTAAATTCCTCTGGGGATTTTTAATAATGTTATTAGTCATAAGGAGAAACTATCCCAGAGGTTATTAAAAATACTTGGTTCACCACGTTGCAGCTAGTATTGACCTGGTATTTTTAAAGTCTGCATTTTATCAGCCCAATCTACCTTTCTATCAGTTGATCTATAAAACGTATTTAGGTTCTTTCTCTTAAATCTCTCTCATTTCCAATTGTGCAATGCATGTGTAATTAACGTCTTGCATGTAATTCTCGCGTGATCTCACCCTTTGCCCAGAGGAAGGTAAATTGTTGCCATAGAACCCTTTGTTTTGTTACGGTCAGATGGGTACCTGCAACGTTTTGTCAGGGAAATCGAGGTAAGATGCACCTGGTCGGAATAGAAAACAAAGCAATATTTGGGTCAGTCTGTTGACCACCCCCATAGCCTCTCATGTATTTCAAGGAAACTCGGTCTGTTGTACGAACAAGCTGCTGTTGTAGTTTCTGTCAATTTTTGCCTTATTGACCACAGCAAATACGTGCCAATAGTGCTGTCCTCACAGGCCCTCAGTCCTGTCTCACAGACACAAGTGTTCTTAAAACCATCATAAAGGTCTTGCAATGTTTCTCCAACAAGAAGCTCACCTTGGTTCTTTATTAGAGCCAGAACAGAGGGTGTTTGTCCAGCTGGCGTGAGGTGTGTTGTCAAGGGCGATGCGCTCTCACCCCTCAGACGTGATGCAGAGATCTTTCCATATCTTCATAAACTCAACCTCTCGAGTTTGGGATCACGCCTAACTTCAGCCCGTTAGCTGGAGTGCCTGGGTTAGCAGGTGCACACTGAATTCCTTAATAGTTCCTAGAGAAACAGAGACAACTTAAGAGGGTCGTTCAGCTTTTACTGAGAGTCAGCTTTCCTCTGCAGATGTTTAGGTTGGGTTTTTTTTCTGTTTATGTCACAGGAGATGTCAGACAACTGCAAAGCTAGGCACCTCTATCAGAAATGGGACCTGAGACCTGGCTGCAATTTATATTTTGATGATTTTCTATGCTATAAAATGCTATCAAAAATCCCTCAGCCATTCAAATTGCATGATTAGGAGGTAAATGTTGCTCCTGAACATCTGAAAATGCATCATTTGGAAAAAAAAATTATGACAGCAGTGCTGCTAAAATCAAATATGCTTCTGAGTCCATATGGTGTCCAGGGTCAAATTCATGAGCAAAACAATTCCATCTTAACCGATCTGGATGTTTCGCAGCTGCTCTGCCTCCTTGTTACAAAGCAAGTATAGTGCTCCAGTGAATCTGATGCCAACAGTAACTCTTATAAATTTGAAATAGCCCAGAGGGTCAAATTCATCCCTGATTGAGATGCATTAACCTTATTCACTGTCTTGTGTCACTTGGTTTGTAACTTTTGCAGCGGCATCATCTTTGTTTAGGATGTATTGACATAATAATGATAGGAAAATGGCATGAAATGGGGTAGTAAATCAGGTTTACAGATGGTTTATATTCATATAACTGGTAATCAAGGGAGAAATCAAACTGCTAACGACTAAATGCTTTCTCCATGTAGCAACCTCCAGCCCACAATTTGGCTGGGATCACTTGCACTTCGTGAAACACATCCTGGTCAGCTATTGCATCCAGCACCCTCTTCATTTAATCATAACTTCTAATTGCCACAGAGCACGCTACTTCCCCCTTACTTCATATTGGATTTTTCCTACCCCTACAATGAGAAACACTTTTTTCCCCTCTGTTTCTATTTAAGTTCCCAGTCCTAAGTGGAGACTTGTTTAATAACGGGCAGGGGCTTGGATTCTTCATAAAAGCACTAAGATATATTAATCACTTCACTTTTGTCTGTGGAAGGAAAGGCGGGAAAGGGAGAAAGCTTTGTATGGAAATGATTAAATTGGGATTGTTTGAACTCATTATTGGAATTATCAAGCTTTCTGCTCACTTGAAAGAAAAGTTCAGATCAATTATATGCACTCACTACATGTTCTTATTTTTCTAATAGCCTGAAGATAGAAGTGGGATCCCTTGCATACAATTGCAGTTGAGACATAAAAGACATACTTTTATTTCTAAAGCAAAAGAGAGCAAAAGGAGTAAGTCTGACATGTCTCAGCTTTTCCATAGAAGAGGAAAAGGTGAAGATGATCTCCCCAGCCCTATGCCAATGCCCATTTTAAGCTCTAAGCAATATTTGAACTCTCCTAAACCCTTCTGTGCCGCAGGAGTCTTGTACCAGGGTGAGATGTGTTTCCAGTGATCTGGCACGAGGAGGGTTTTTTCGTACATATGCAGTAGCCGGTGGTACCACTGGATGGCAATGGTTACATTTGTCACTAACACTTTTAGCTCTTCTCCGGTCACTATGATCTTCTGTAAAAAGAGCTGCAGTATTTAGGACCTGGGTTTCTTCCAGTGAAGCTATTGAGAAGTTTTCCATTGCTGTCTGCCAGAGCAAGATCAGGCTTTGTACCTTTTAAAGGATGGAAGAGTACTGCCCAGCTTTCTCCTAAGTTTGCAGTCAGTGTAGGCAGAGACCCTCATATTGTGGGTCACAGGCTGGTGAGCCTTAGCAGCTTCCATCCCACGCACGAGACAGAGCAGCTTTTGGTCTGCTCTAACGTGGTGAGTGCAGGAGAGGAGAGATGGCCTTTCACCATCAGCTACCCGCATGCCTCATCTGCCACGTGTTGTGGACGATTTGACTCTGCTGCTTCATAGCAGCAGCAGCCACCTTCCCCACAGCAGGAATTTTCCTGTGTCCTCTTCTGCTCATCTAATAAGCAATTCGAGAGGGACAAGTTGCACTCAAGAATGTTTCGCGTGGCCTATATAGAAAAAAAGAACATGATCGTCTTTCTGTTTCTTAATTTTCTCTTGCTGTTCAAAAGAGTAGGCTCGGAGTAGGAATCACCTACAGCAATTGTAAATAAAGGTCCTGTTCAGGAGACATGAGGATTTCAGTGGCTTATTAATTTTATTTCTGGTCAATGCAGCATCATATACTGTGTTAGGAAGCCTGTACTCTCAGGTATCGAGTGCAAGAACCCCACAATTTCTGTTATTTAAAAACCTGCAATTTATCAGGTTTCTGGCTTCACTTGGCTGCCACGCAACAGATCTGCAGACTCCAAGTGCAGGGGCTCCAAGCCAGGGCTGCTTGATCCTGCTGTGTGTAGCACTGCTGGGAGCTCCACAAACATCTACTGTTGGAAGTGACAGCATCCGATGTTTACAGCTGAGGTTTGCATTGCTTTTTTGCTAGCAGTCTCTCAGTCATGTCTCATCACAGAAGGTGCCCAGACCTTTGTGTCTCTAATTCAGAAAGTCTGGTGTTACAGGTCACTCAAAGCAGCAATCATTCGAGCAGAGCAGATCAAATATGGACATTATACATGTTATTTTGTAGTTGTGATGATCTTGTCTTTTGTTGTTCAATAGGGAGAATATCAGCCATGAACTTCAACATATCTATTTAAAACTTTTTGTCCTCTAAAAGTTGTAATCAATTTATTTTATGTTTCCAAAAACAGGGAAGAAAACATTGCCTGACAAACATTCTAGATAATCATAGTCATTATATTATTGACACTACTGTCAATGAGAAGAGGGAGGCAGGTCTGGTGTGGTGTGCCTGACCTGTTTTATGAACCTACCCTGACAGAGATGAATGGTACTCATAAACATTTAGCTCCACTCACTGACTCCAAGATAATCTCCAAGGTTAAGTGATGTGAATCCCATTGGTTTGGGTTGGTTTTTGGCTGTGAAAGAGGAAGAATGCAGCATTCGGGAGTGTTTCATTAAAAGCACAATGGTCAGACATTGCTGATACCGTGTTGGTATTAGAAGTTGTTTTGTCTCATTAAAGTGGAGAACAACTCCTCTGTGTGTGTCTACCTAAGAAAGTTTTATTTTTTTATAGGTCCAGGCTAAGATATTTACGTTTCAAAATTTTCATGGCAGAACTCCACACATGTCTTTTGTCTGTAGGGTCACCCGCTCATTCAGGTGGGAAAGGACCTCAGAAAACCCTAATACAGTCTTCTACTCAGTGCAGGGTCAGCACTGAATTCAGACCGGTTTGCTCAGAGGTTGCCCAGGATGGACTTGAAAATCTCTGAGGATGAAGATGTCAAACCTTCTCTATGTTCTTGTTTCAATGTTTAATTATCCCTATAATGAGGAATTTTAATTCAGATCCAGTTTCCCTATATGGGTATATTCTGTTTTAACCTACAGCCATCGTCTCTTGCCGACCCTTGTACTTCACCTTTTAGACTCTGGCTCCACCTTCTCAGTAATGTTCTCGGTGAACAAGCCCAGCTCTCTTAGCATGTCCTCACAGGGCAGGTGCTCCAGCCCCGAGTAGTCCTGATGGCCCTCTGCTGACCTTGCCCCATCACATCAATGCCTTGTTTGTTTTGGAGACTCAAAACCATACACAGTGTTCTGGAAATGTTTTTTCAAGGTGGAAACTAATTTCTGTTTTGACTTACCTATCAGTGTAAAGAACTGAGATTCTGCCCCCAAATCCTTCATGTCTGGGGCCTGAGCCGAACACTTCTGTGTGGAAATGGGAAGTAGTCGGGTCTGAGGGAGAGGAATTAGGAGTTAACCTTTATAATGGCAGTGGGAAAAAGAGTAAGGCAAGCTCATGCAATTCACCACCTTCACCGTAAGGAATCACTTTTCCCATGCATAGAGGAAGGACAAGGAAACAATACCTTTGAAAGTACGCGTCCAAGCACCTGACCTTGCGCAAAATGATGCCTCAAAGAAAATTCTAGGAAACTGTTCTGAAAACTGCAGATGAAACCCTCCACTATCAGGGAAATGAGCTCATCTCTGAAGTGGCAAAGGGCACGCAGAACAAAACTGCACATTACTTTCACCCCTCACTCTCAGAAAGAAAGCATACATAATTTGAAACTGGGAAAAATTTAGATCTTCCATAACTCACTGGGGAAGTCATGTCATCTAGCTTTCAGTGAAAGCCTTACAAACTTCTGCATGCAAATACCTAAAATTCCCTGACTGGACAGATGGGCCTTTCTTGGACACAGTTCACCTCACCCTAAGGTGGGTATTTAGACATCACACTGTTAACTCCAGTCTATAAAAGCAGCAAGTGACCAATTGAGATGTGTGCCTTTAACATTTAAGAGCTTTCCGGGACTTTTAGCAGTTACACTATTTAGTGTTAATTTATGTGCCCCACAAAATTAAGATCTGAGGGATGCAGAACAGGGAAACTGTGGAAAGTGGTTGTGCATGAGAACTCAAAAGCAGCAGAAAAGGACAGAAGAGAAGACAGGAGGAAAATCTTGGTGAGAAGAAGAACGAATGGAAAAGCTGTATGAGAAATAAGCAAAAGTTGTACTTGACTATGCCATTGTCCTTTACGATTGGTACGCTGTGGGAAATTTGGGGGTTTTTATCTTTTTGCTGTTAATCTAACTTTCTTAAATGTTTTCTCTCTGTTCCATCAATAGCTGAAACCTTCCTCTTTCCTCCCACCTCCCTCTACATGCTCACTCTTCCCTCCTCCCACACCCAGGATGCTTGACCTTTCACTGATATCAGTCATAAATTAGCTGACCCAGGGCAGAACTTTAATCACGAGGGCAGGCTGTAAGGAAACGGAGTGCTGTGCGGAATTACGCAAGTTTAAATATACCTTTTTTTTTAGTTCACGTAAAAATGTTGAAAATGCAGCTTTGTTTGAAGTAAAGGTTGTTTCCAACAATGTGAGAAAGCGACTGAAAAATTATTTCCAGTTGGAGGGAGGACCATCCCACAGATTTTTTAGGCAGCTTTTTCTCAGCCTCCAGCATCTCAGGAAGATGTACTTGTGATGAACTGTTAGACTGCAGCAGATTAGACACCCAGATGAAAATTTTCAGGGCTGAGTCTATCGAATATTTGGAAATATAGCGCAGTTTTCCTAAGACTTGAGCAAAACGATACAGGTCAGGTACTCATCTACGATGTTACAGTGAGATTTGTTTAGTGTGGTACCCACAAGGCTTCATCAGCACCCACCTGGCTGTGATACTTTTAGCAGACTGCGTTCTGTTTCTGTGAACTCAAGGCCTTCAGTGTCGCCACTATTACACAGTAGGCTGAAAGATGGGGAAATACTATCTCTTATTTGCAGGGAAACGCCAGTAGATTACAATAACTCTCCTGGGTTATTTAAGGAAGAAGATTTTAGCAAATAGTTCTCACTCCAAGAAGGACATT